>JAVLUZ010000753.1:0-240404 GCA_036768485.1 Mermis nigrescens | reverse complement strand
TTCAAAGCGGGGTTGAAACCCCCCACCTCCCTCCCCAGATCCACCCAAGTCCAGTCGTCATCCACAAAGTAAGAAAATCTTTGGCGAAAACTTGAGTTTATAAGCCATTTTAATGTGCTTCTCTGCTATAATGGCCGAGGATCCTCCACCATGACGACGTACGGTTTAGACCCCCAGGTCCAACCCCCATGCAAATTTAATTTTTGGCAATTCTGCCCGTCAAAACCCCCAGAATTCGGTAGTTGCCCACAAATGTTTAAGAATATCAAGCGAATTAGTCAATAAATAAATCAATCGATCAAACGTGCGCTATATTAAACAGGTTTATGTACGAAGAACGTTGCTTTTTACTGATGACACCAACAACGAATCATAATTGAATAAGACGCATCACACAAAAAACAAAATAAAAAATAAATAAAATATAAAAATGAGGAGATGAATTAATAAATTAGGTGAAAAGAGAAAAAATGCAAAAATCGACAATTTGCTAAACTCACAAATAACCCAAGCTGCCACGAGCCTAACGGCCGTATCGGGCAATAAACAATGGCCGAAAAATGGCTGTAAAACGTATTTGGCGAACGTAAGGCCGCAAATGGCGTTGCTGGTCGGATTGATGATAATTAGGGAGACCAGAGGAAAATGAATGCTGGCAAATTGCCAAAAGCCTCCCTGATATAAGCGTAATCGCCGCCCGATTTCAAAATCGACGT
This sequence comes from Mermis nigrescens, assembly GCA_036768485.1. NCBI lineage: Eukaryota > Metazoa > Nematoda > Enoplea > Mermithida > Mermithidae > Mermis > Mermis nigrescens. The sequence goes on along the minus strand of JAVLUZ010000753.1, from coordinate 239,688 downwards.
ACCGAGTTCGGCGTAACAAAGAGCTCCAACCTAGAAACGGAATAAAATTAAACGAATAAATGACAAAAGTATTAGGTTTGATAAAATTTTTAAAAAATAATTGCAAAATATATCTTACATAATTATAAATATTACATAAAAATAAGTGAATAATAAAACTCCTAAAAAAAGTCTGAATATATTTTTTAGAAGTTCAAAACAACAATCTACTAATTATTGCTTTTTAAAACTTTAAACATGTTGAGTTAAATTATTCTAAATCGAATTCTATAGCTTTTTATTTATTTTACTTTCTTAAATCGATAGCGAATTATTTAGAGCATCCTCTCTGAAAAATAAATTAAATTAAAATTGTACAATTATTTGCGGCAAATAAAAATAAAATGAAAACATTTTCTAGAAATAATAAGAATAAATTAAAGCTATGAATAAAAACTTCAAATATTGAAAATTAAATAGCTCAAAATACGCTATTTCTAGGGGTGACACCAAGCAATATTAAAAATGCGCGAGAGCAACATTTTGCCTTAAATTCAGGAATGAGGAAAAATCTACTTTATAAAAAGAATGTTAATTTTATATTTACCTGAACCACACATGCACATAGGGAGGTGGGGGGGGGGGGTATTGTCACTCGAGGGGTCAGCTAGACCGGTACTGTCCGGCGATTTTGAGCAATTAGGTCTTGTTCTGCATCATTTTTGACATCAAAACGTAAAAATGTCAAAAATTTTTTTTGGGCCCGCCACGGATTAGTACTTTGTAAACTTTTACCAAAAACGCTAAAAATCGATTAATTTCTGCATTTTTTAGTGTTGGAAGTGTAATGCAGTCAACATGGACTACAAATGCTTTCAAAATGCTAAATTACTACGGAAAAAATCATGTTTTATAGGCTATTTGACTATTTTGGTCGTTTAAACAACAGATAATTTGTGAACGTTGAATTTACTTTGTGATTTCTGAGATTTTACCCCCATGCCGACCCTGACCTTGTGCACCTATGACCTGAACATAAAAAGATCTTCATAAAAATTCGAGGAATGAATGAATTTTTTCATCAAAAAAATCGAGAAATCTTCTAATACTCGTACGCTTTAAAGTTTGAAAGATGTATGTAAGTGCAGATTCTTTCATCAACATCGAAAAAATAAGAAAAACCTGAAGGTCCAAAAAATCTTTAAATATTTTTTGAATATAAAAAATGCTCTAAACAATAATCACAAATCTAAATATTAGCATTATAGAAATGTCAACAAATTAATGATCAATACATAAAATAATCAAAACTAACTTAAAAACCAACCCATGAATAAGTAAAAACTGAGGAATATTCAAAACGTCGAAAAAATCTGGAGAATTCACAAAGTAGAAAAGAACAGGAAAAACGCGTAAGACAATTCAAAAATCAAAAACTGAACGTACATAAATGTAAAACAAGCATAATAAATAAAAATAGAACAAAGCAAATGGAAATCAAACGAAAGGAATAAAAAACGAAAAGTTTTGAGAATTGGATGGCGTACGCCGAAAATGAGCATGGTGGTAACTATACAGCGATTTTGGCCGAAAAACATAGCTATATAGCCTTTTTTTGGGCTCAGAAAATTAGCTATACAGTCTTTTTGGGCTCAGAAAACTAGCTATATAGTCTTTTTTGAGCTCAGAAATGCTATTTAGTTGTCTTTTCTGAGTTTCAGAAGGATATAATAGCTATTTTATCGACTCCAAAAAGGGATTAATAGATATTTTTAGTCTAAAAAGGCTATATAGCTATTTTTTGAATCCAAAAAAGGCTATATAGCTAGTTTTCTGAGACCCAAAAGGATATGTAGCTAATTTTCTGACCCCCAAAGGACTATATATAAAGCCTGGCAATTTTTGGTTTTCACCCCTACCCCCTGAAAATTGTACCTCGCGCACCTATGGCGTACGCCCGTCTTTATGAGTAGAAGTTCCAAACGGCTTAACAGAAAATAAAAATCTTAAATTGAATAAAAACTTCGAATTTTCAAAATAAATAGAACATAAAACAAAAAGTAAAAACTGAAAAATAGGTGGTATGACGAAAGCAACACTACACTTTCAACGTTTATCATCGAGCTTTATTCATTAGTATAAAGAATCGCGTAAAAATTGGCAAATTTTATGAATTCAATTCGGGGGGGGTTTACGAATGATAACATTTTGAATTCCGGAGGATCGAAACACCCCTCAGAGCCACCCAGAGTCCCTGTGCGAAGCGATTTAACGCAACCATAGATGATCTTAGGCAGATTCAGGGGTTTTTAGCTCTCACACCCCCCCCCCCTCCGCCCCCAAGAAAGGTTTTAGTCCCCGGAATTTTTTATTTTCCAAGAAAATCGTTGAAATGTTTTATACGTTTTTTAGCTAACTCTTGACTCAAGCAGTGTCAAACTTTCGGCGCTTCGCGCCACATTCTTATTTTCTAGCTATATTTTGTAAATTTTTCTTGACATTTTTTCATGTTTTTACATCACGCATTAGAAAGAACGAGCATAGTGCGAAACGTCAAAAAATAAAGCTTATTATGTACGTGTAGTGTATTCAGGCCCGTTGCCTAGGGAACGAGAGAGGGGAAGAGAGTTGATCCTCCTCCGAACCAAAACAAAATTGTTTCTCACAAGCTTCCCCAAATAGAGCAAATAAACATTTCTCGAAGTGGATTTATGTAAAAAGTCATCGAAACAAGTCTCTGCGTACTTTTAAGCTAGTAAGCGCAAAATTTAGCGACGCTTCGCGACGAATCACTCATTTTCTGGTTGGTAACATTGTGTAGAGCCACGGTTTTTCTTGTATCCGGCAAAGATTTTTCGCGATTTACAAAGACTTTTCGGACCGTCTTTGTATATATGTACATGCTCGCGCCGTTTCAAGACTATTTATGATGACTTTTGCCCTCAGAGACCCAGAAATTAGATAAAATACACGACTAAAGGTCGAAAAACTCTGTTTTTACCACACTAAAATCGCTACTGTACCGTATAGTAGTACCCAAAAATTTGTGAGTACAAAATGTACAAAGACTTTTAGGGACCATCTTTGTACATGTACAAACGGACCTTAAAACCACTGTGTAGATCTGGTTGAGAAACGTTCAATAATGCCCTAATTTCTCATTACCCCCTAATGGTTCTCGAACTTTAAAAAAATTTCTGTCCCCACCCCCCCCCCGCCCGCCCGAAATAAAATCCTAACTACATGACTGAGTGTATTCATCCTTTTTCAGCCCAAAAAAAGACACTTTTTAAAAAATTCTTAGGGGCTGACATTGTCCCCCTCCGATATTCCCATGTGAATAAACACATTTGCGTTCAAAACCCTCGAAAACAATAAAATTATATAAATGGCTCACGAGCGAAAAAAGGCCGCATATGAGCCAAATGGCCAGACTTAGTCCGACGGAACCCGATTCGCGTAAAACGCCTGCGGGCGAAACGAAAATGCCCGAACCGACTATGACTCCAACGATGATGGAGCAGCCGTTGAATAGGCTGATCCCCTGCTTTAATTTAATGCCAGGGGCGCCCGGCTGCTCCTTGCCGACCACTTTTACGACGTCGTCGCCGTTTAGGGGTCTGCAAATCGGTCGATTCGGTGCACGGCGTGTCGGGCGTCACGATCACTGGCAACTTGCCAGCCCCATTTCGATCCAACAACAAGCTCTTAGCTGTGCCATTTCCGGCCATCCCGAAAAAGCGTCTATTCTAATTGGCTCCACTAATTTTATAGTCAAATAATGTCGTTTTAAATACGCTTCCGCGGCCAGTGCTTATGTAAAACTGTAAAAGGCATACAATAGGGTGTAAGAAGGGGACATGATCTCTCGAGCATACATGTAACAGGGCGATGACGAACCCCCCACCCAATGTCGGTCGTCATCCACATCCCAAAATTCGAAACTTTTTCACCTTCTCCATACATTTTTGGCAAAAAAAAACTTGCATTGTTTTGCCAATTTTAGGTGCGTTTTTCCCGTTTTAGGCTGAAAATTAAATATTATTCAACCACCCCGAGTCAAAATTCTTTGATACCTCCTCCTCCTACCTATTATATATCCCTAGAAACTTAAGTAACCTATCAATACACCTCTGGTAAGGTTCTTCAATCCAAAGGTATTTTACTCACCCCACTAAAGATGTTATGTTTACAGGTTTCCCAGAAAAATCGATTCTGTTTTTGATTCCGATTCTAGAAAAATTAAACCTTGGTCCCAGTTTCTGTTCTTACAAACCCGCAGTTTTGAGAATGATCTTTTTAGGTGCCGCACCTACTTCTCATTTTCCAAGGCTTAGCGAATAAGAAAACAGAACTCATTCATTATATTTTTGATTGTCTCGTTATGTTCTCTATTTGTTAGCTTTGGTTCACGAATGTGTCCATGCTTTTTCTCCACTTTTCAAAACTCTAATTCGCATTATTCATTTTTTGCTGTAAAAAACCGAAAAACAATCCAAAAAATATTCGCGTTGTGAACCAAGCCCGAAATTTTTTCTTTAAATTCCAGAATTTCGGTTCACAAAACCCAAGTGTGGAAAAAGCTGTGTTTTCACATAAACCGGATCGGACTCTTGCCCACTATTTTTTCATAGCGATGAACCATTTCCAAATATTTTTAGTTCACATTTGTAGGGGTCTAAAAACGTACAAAAATTGAGCACTCATGTTGAAAAACCAATGATTTTTTTGCAGAAAGTTTATTTTACATGTTATGGCGGGACCAGGCCCGTATTCAGAGGATAGTGGGGCGCGCGCCAAGTCGTGCCTCCCCTATGAAACGAAATATGAGAAAGATGTTTTTCTCCACTCATGCCTTTGCTTTTTCAGCCAAAAATCGCAAAAAAATTTCTCGATCAGAATTAATCTATTTAGTCCCAAGCGCGTGGTTAAACACTCCATTTTTAGTCTTTAAAAAGAATAAAGCGTATTTTGCATCTGTCTTCTGTTCTGCATAGGTTTTATGCAGAAAATGAGATTTACTTAAGAAGCCCAGCCCTAAGGGCGATGGTTTTTATTGGATTCTCACCGTATGTAAGGTATCCGGGCTGGGCATCGAAATTTGCGAGCTAAAATTCATCCTTTGGCCCCCATGTTTTGAAAAATTCTGGTCATGCCCCCCCCCAATAGTGATCGACCGGGGCCTCGGCCCCGGCTATCCCCGGCCATTTTTCAGCAATCCCCGGCCCCGGCCGGGACAAGGTCGAAAAATGGCCAGGGCCGGGGAAAAATTTAGTGTAATTCGTATTTTATACAGGATGTGATATTGCCAGTTATTTATCAATAGGCAAGTGTTAATTATGAGAACTGTACTGATTCGACCATACGTATACTTAGTCCTCCTTTATATCTTTGCTACTGTGTATAAATGAGCTTTTACTGAATAAATGTTCAGGACAATCTGCATGTTTTCGATTCCTTCACTTAACTAATCAAGCCAAATGCTACTTTTATCTCATTTATTCGTAGCTAGTGGCCAAAAGATTTAGAGTTGACAGATACATTCTATTTCTAGGTGGAAATTGTACCTTTTCAAGAAACTATTTTTGCAAACACTTTTACATTAAATTGAATGGGAACCGCCTGCTTGAAAACGCGTTTCTTGTGTAATAGTTATTAGGACGGGAAGTTAATTATAGGCGAATGTGAAGTGCGCTGCAGAATTGCGTTCGATAAACTATATGTCTCATTTATTACGACCAATACCTATTCCGCCCAATCGCTACATCTCTGCGATTCCCCTACTTCTGTTTCTGGTTTTGTTAATAACGATTATTACTTCTGTTTTTCATCGGAGCTTTCTCATTTACATTCAAAGTCCTTTGCTTCTTATTTTAACTTGCTTGGAAAATTTATACTCTGTTAGGGCATTGACTGCGTGCCATCATTTCTATTCCCTTCCAAGGGTGGTGAAATCGGAAAAAAATTTTTAAAGTGCCTTTTTCACTGTAAAAACGCTTTAAATGCGTTGAGAACACGATTTTTAAGCATTTATGATGATACGTTGATATACGTTGAAGTTATAAAGGAGGTGGCGACTAATCGAGCTGAAGAGCCGCAATGCGTTATTTTAACTAAATTTGATCAATATTGCAATTCTGCCTACGTATTTCTTTGATTTTTACCATGGGTAAAAGAAATTGCGCTTCAAAAATATCGATACCACCAGTTTAAGTGCCAGGTCACCTTCACGGACGTCTAACTTTGCTGTATTAAATGCTGCAAATGATAATTCTGCCGACTGTGTTATTTGCTACAAGTTAGTCACTGATGACGATACTGCTTTATTATGTGATTTTTGTGAACACTGGGGTCATACATCTTGCTTAAAAGTTGACGATCATGACTATGAAACTTATTCAAAGCCCCATTCCACTTTCTATTGTTTCCATTGTAGACCGATCGTGAAAAAATATCTTCATATTGAACAACGTTTAGACAATTTTGCTACTCAGCTTGCTGACTTACAAAATAAAATTGATCACCTTGAACGTTCACGAAATTGTTCTACTGATTATGATAAAAACGATTTGTCTGCCATGATAAATGATGCGATTGAAAGGGATTCTAAAAAGTGCAATGCCGTTTTATTCAATTTGCCTTTATCGAACAGTGTCGAGGACATAAATCAGGTAAAATCTCTGATTGACTCTTATTCTGATGGTCACGATCTAGTGTCGTCCGATGTAACTCGCGTCTTTCGTGATGGTCCCATTCATGAAAATCGCGTTCAATTTGTCAAAGTTTGCCTGACTTCGGCTCAGGCAAGGCATCGCTTTATCTCACTGATTAATAAGACAGTCCGTGTCCAATCCAAAGGCCCGCTTTCGCATCTACGTTGTCGTCCTGACCTATCCTTTCTACAACGAAAACGGCAACGCGAACTGGTTTATGAGCTGAATGATCGCAAATCTCGAGGTGAACAAGGATTATACATCGATTTTCGTGCTGATTGCGTTAAATGTAAACCTAATGTAAATACTAATAGCCCGCGACTCGCTCATTAGGTATCCGCGCCCCAAGATTATTTAAAATTTCAATGTTTTTATGCTAATGCTCGAAGTCTTTTGAACAAACTTAGCAACTTACATTTTTTGCTGAATGAAGAAAGTTTTGATGCTCTATTTTTTTCTGAAACATGGTTTCATATTGATATTTCCGATGGATTATTGTGCCCTGGTAAAAATTATCGCATTTTCCGCTGTGATCGAAACTGTAAACGTGGTGGGGGTGTAGCTTTATTTCTTAAAACTTCTTTTAATGCTATTCAAATAAATCCTCCACCCGCTTTTAAAGCTCCCGAAATTCTAATAATTGATATTTTTGATTCTAATAGAAAGATCAGATTTATTTTGGTTTACCGACCCCCTGATTTTGATCTAGCTTATGCTGAAATTTTATGTAGATGTATTGAATGGGCTTGTTCTGTTCCTTTCCCTTTTGTAATCTTAGGAGATTTTAATTTGCCAAAAATCAATTGGTGGATAAGTTCGGTTCCTACTGATAATCTAAATACCCTATTTTTCGACACACTTTCGGGCACTGGTTTACATCAATTAATAACAGAAAATACTCATGAAAAAAATATACTAGATCTTCTCTTTGCATCTGATCAAATTTCTAACGTAAAAGTTGATATTCCTTTTTCTAATAGTGATCATAATTCAATTATATTTGATTGTCTTTTGATGCCAGTCCGTAATCCTAGATCATCTTTTTTTAACTTTCGTAAAGCTGATTTTGATGCGTTAGGTCTAGCACTGTCTCAGATTTCTTGGCCTGATCTTTTTGATACCTGTTCTAATGTAAATGATATGTATAATTTGTTTGTTGGAGTGCTTCACTCTTTAATTTATGCATTTGTTCCATTAACTCACCCCAAGCCCATGAAACGTAAATATCCTAAACTAATTAAAAGAATGTTAACTAAAAAACGTATGCTTTGGAAGAAACATAAACTTTATCACTCCACCGATACAAAAATCAAATATAAATCTTTTTGTAGAAAATTGGATTTTGAAATTAAAAATTTCTCTGCTTCTGAAGAAATTAATCTTCTTTCTGACAAAAGTTTAAAATCATTTTATAAATTTGTCAATAATCGGTTGAATAATCATCGCTCTTTTCCACCTCTTTTTCATGACCACAAAATCGTTTCTGATCCTTTAGAAAAGGTAAATTTGTTTAATAACTACTTTTCTTCTGTTTTTTCTGTTGATAATAATCATCTTCCTTTTTTAGATTCGATGACTGGTTTTGCTTTGCAAACCATTCATTTTGACGCTTGGAACGTGCAACTGGTTTTAAATCAAATAAAAGGTTCTTTTTCTATAGGTCCCGATGGACTCTGTCATTTTTCTTGAAAAAACTTTCAACTTATCTTGCTGAGCCTTTAGCTAGTATCTTTAATGTTTCTTTTTTGACTAGCACTATTCCCAATTTATGGAAATTGGCGAATGTAACCCCAGTCTTTAAAAAAGGTGACGCGGCTTTAGTGAGTAATTACAGGCCGATTTCTATTTGCTGCTCATCAAGTAAAATCATGGAAAATTTGATTAATTTAAAAATTGTCGATTTTCTCACTACAAACAGACTCTTATCTTCTTCTCAGTTTGGTTTTCAAAAATCAAAGTCTTGTGAATTACAACTACTTAAATGTAAACACAGTTGGACGGTATCTTTGAGTAATAGGATTCCTGTCGATGTAGCTTACATCGACTTTTCTAAAGCTTTCGATAAAATCCCGTTATCTAAGCTTTTATATAAGCTCTCAAAATATGGGATAAAAGGTCTACTTTTTAATTGGCTTGATTCCTTTTTACATGGTCGGTCTCAGCGTGTTTGTATTGACAGAGTTTTTTCTGATTTCATGCCTGTTGGCAGTGGTGTCCCCCAAGGTAGTTGTATTAGTCCTACTTTATTCTTAATTTATGTTAATGACCTATGTAATTTGATTAAATATAGTAAAATTTACCTCTTTGCCGATGATGTCAAAATCTTTGGTCCATCTTCTGATTATCATTTAATACAAAAAGATCTGGACAATATTTATATTTGGTCTATAAATTGGCAACTTCCTGTTGCTTCGGAAAAATGTGCAGTTTTACATCTTGGTAAAAATAATCCAAAAAAGCTTTATTCTTTGAATAATATAAATATTCCAAATGATATTTGTTCCGTTCGTGATCTGGGTGTTTATTTTTCCCACAATCTCAATTGTAAGGAACATTTAAATCACATAATTAAAAAAGCTGTTTCTCGTTGTTTTCTAATACACAAAGCTTTTCTTTCTTGTGATAAAGAAATTTTAGTTAGGGCTTATACTACTTATGTAAGACCTATGCTTGAGTATGCTGTTTCTGTATGGAATCCATATTATGCAAATGATATAAATCGTCTTGAAAATGTTCAGCGTAAATTTACTAAACGTCTTTTTGGTTTTAATAGCAATTTATCCTATCTTGAACGCCTAAAGCTTCTTAACCTGCCTTCTTTAGAACTTCGCCGTCTTCACATATGTCTATGTCTCATGTATCAAATTATTAATGGTTTATCTTGTATTGATGCTAATGAATTCTTCATTTTTAGTCAAGGCACTACCCGATCAGTTAACAGTCGTAAAGTTACACTACCAGTTGTCCGTTCCAATGCTCACCTCAACGATTTTTCGCAAAGATACCGAAAAATCTGGAACTCCTTACCTGATCAAATTGTCTCTTCACCCAAAATCGGTTTGTTCAAAAAAGAGCTCCTAAACATTGATTTTACAAATTTATTGTTGGGGCATACCTAGTTGTATCACTTTCGTGATCTGTGTATGTCCTCTTGTTCAGTCGCTATTTTATCATGTATTTGTGTTTTATCAATTTTCGTGTATTTTCTGACAATAAACACTTTCTTCTTCTTCTTCTTCTTCTTCTTCTAGAAAATGGAAACACGAAAAAATTTTTAAATATTTTATTAAATTGACCAAAGTAGTCAAAAAGTGACTATTTAATGTCAATATTTGGCGCGTAGCGCCAAAAATTTGACAATTTTGAGCCATTTGAATGCTAAACACGCTTAAATCTAGACACTTCCTATGATTTTTTTAAAAAGTGTGCAGTGAAAAATTTTTTTGCGGAAGGTAAAATTTTGGGGGGGTATTGAAAACCCCCAAACCCCCATAATCATGTATGCTCGCTTCTATAAGTTGGCTCTCAAAAAAATACCTCAGCCCGCCTTATAAATCTGTGTCCAGCGAACGCGAATTCAAGTCAACTCGTGAGTTAGCTAATGGTTCAAGAATTCGTTTGAAGCCGGAAAATCTTCAGAAGCTCTTATTTCTAAAGCATAATTTGCGAGCAGTTGGATTCAACACGTGGAAGCTCCCAAGCGCTTAGGCTAATGAACATGTAGAATGCGGCGCAAGCATCAGCAGTAGCAGTAGTGAAGATTCAAATAATATTGAGTGATAATAGCAGCGACATAGAATTTATTGATGATTCAGACATTAAAACACTGGACTAAATGTTTCTTGTGATATAAATAGTAATAAAACTTGATTTTTAAAGGCGCACCTAACTTTGCGCTTGCCATTTACTACTGAATGGAATAGTCGCTCATTATTTATCTTCCTATGCCCAGCCCAAATATGCGTCATGCAATAATATTTTCCTTGTCTAACTCCGGCTCCCGGCCCCGGCCAGGGCCGGGAATTTTTTTCAGCCCCGGTACCGCCCCGGCCCCGGCCAAAAAAGTCGCCCAGGTCGATCACTACCCCCCAGCCCCACGAAACAAAACCCTGCATACGGGCCTAGGCGAGATCCATAACGAGTCTTTTAAAATTTTTTAACTGTAAATCTACTTAATGTACTGCAATGCATATAACGATCAGTAATGTTTTATCTCTTAAAATTGGGTTTTCAGATATTCACTTGTGGATTTTAGCCGATTCGGGAGTCTCATATGGAATAATAACAAATAATGCTATAGGATTTACGAATGTGGAGCGAGACGCCAGGAAATTTTGAAGTTTTACCGCTCTATACCGCATTTTTGCATAAAAAAATATCCAAATTTGGCGAGGCTTAAAACATCAATGAAGACAAGTTCTAAAATTAAATCAATATGGCGCAAATGTCAGAAAAATTTTGACATTTCACCTCTCTAAAACGCATTTTTGCATTACAAAAATTGTTCAAAAACCCGTGCAGAAGATGAACATTTTCAATCGAAGTAAATAATAAATATTTAGAACAGGTTGTCGAATGCGAGCAAAAACGGTGGTTCCAAATGATGGTCTTTTTGGCGTTATTCTTTTACAGTAAATACCTAGCAGGTCGGCTTTTAATTGTTGGTGTCACTTACCTGCTTCTCTTTAATGATGCAACTGTTCTACAACTTTTCACAGATTATTCGCCGCCCCGATCTCTATAATTTGTATCAGAATCTTGTAATTTTTTTAAAAATTTTACCTGATACATAAACTAACAACTTATGATTAAAATGTTGATCATTTAATAGATGCTGTAAACTGCTGATTTGTGTGAAGCAGACTGATTCATATTTCACTAACAGCAAAAGGAAAACGCGCATAAAAATTATCCGTTAGTAATGGAGCAGACAATCCTCAAGCCTGTACAATATAGCACAAATATGGTAATCTATGTATACTTAGATAAAAATATTGCATCTCTAGCATGCTTTTAATAAATCCTGCAAATTTTACCTATGAGATATAAGGCTACATAGTATAATATTGTTACTGTAAATCTGACGCATTCATATTATTTGAATACAAAGTCTAATATACATCCATGGAAATTCTAGAATTTGAGCTGAATCCAGTCATAGTTCATGTGACATATCATTCCATGCTCTTAGGATAGCTAAAAGTATGTTGGCTGGCTGTGCAATATATTACGCTTTATAAGTCTGACATACATATGTACGTATATCCTCAATATGTACAAAATTTCAGCTTGATCCAAGCTCTGGTTGATGAATTATTTAAAAAATAATAAAATCAATCAATAACTTTCCTGCTTTCTTGAGCTCAATTTACACTTTACGCTAGTTCTACCTAGTACCTACTTAATTAATGGTTGGTAAGGGTGAGTCCTAAAATGTTCGCAATAGAAGAAAATTTTTTAAATGCGAAAATTGGTGAAATCAGGGATTCCATGCCTTTATGAAATGATTTCTGAACCCCTTAGGTTTACTTTACACTTTACATCAGTTCTGCTTCACAACGGATTGAGTCGACGTAGTGATCTTCGGGTATAACTCTTAAAATGTTCGATAAAATCTTCAAAAAGAAAATGCTGAAGAACTAAAATTCAATCAATAATTAGGCTCCCTCTTTTTAGGACCCCTCTCCAGGGACTGTTCCCTCTCTCAGTCATAAATATAACACGTTTGGCATATACCCGTCATTATCTCCAAATTTCATACGAATCCGACCACTGGTTCGCGAATCAATAAAAAATCAATAAAATCAATTAATAGTGTCATAGATTCCTGGGAAACCCCTTTTCTAGGACTGCTCCCTTTGTGCCACCTCCCCTCCTCGGGTAGGCCTGGCCGCACTTTAGAATACCTCCCCAGGATCGCTTAGGCTTAAAGGCATCCTCTTCAGGGAGTACTCCTACTCCCATCCATAAATCCAAAATTTCACGAGATTGAAACGGATTGTAGCTTTAGATCATAAATGATTAGTGAGTCCTAGACAGCCATGAATTAATTTTCTCCTCCCTGAACAACTTGTTTTTTGCAATAATTTGACTGACTGAAAAACTCAATGGGTACCTATGTAATGAATAAGATTTACAATATAAATATCAAATATTAAAATTTAGATATTTAATTTATGATACAAATAATAAAAATTTAAGAGCTAAAATTGAAATAATAATTTTATTAAACCGAAAATCATATCAAAACCCATTTTTGGTTACTTGGTAGGTAGGGTTATCTTCATAATATAAATAAATAAGTACATACTCGTACCTACCTAAATATATTGGTCTTTGCGTATTATTTGCATAACAATCGTCGCATCCACGATGTACATAAGAGCTGTATAATAGAATCTAATGTTCTCAGCAAACATTCAAGTGCATTCGTTTTATTTTTATGGTGATCTTTCTTTCATTGTATATGTAAACATAAGTGTAGAGAGCATGTGCTAAGAACGTACCTAGCACCTAAATATGTGTAGGTACCTTACGTAATTTGCAGCTTTTTTTATGAGAAATCGCGTATTTTGTCGAATTATTTATAGACAAATTACGGGTTTTTTTTTTCAAATTCGTGATCACCTTTTTGCTATGCTAGTTAGTAAAATTCAGATTAAAATGATTTTGACTTTTTCGGGTAAATGCCTGTGTCCTCAAAAAAACCGAAGAATATCGATAAATTTCATGCATCCTTAAAATTTCATTAGCTACGAAATTTTTTCGTTACCCGTAAATAAAGCTTAGCAAAAAACTCGAAAAAAACTTAATATTCTTGACATATTGTAAAACACAGCGCTGTTTCATTTGCTCGAAAGCTTTTTAAAAAAGATTTGAAGGGATAGCAAAAGTGTTTTACACGAACAAGACAGGAAATAATATTTTACAGTATTATCCAGTGTGATCTTTGACAATTGCTTAAGGGAGCCATATACAGCCTCATCATTCAATGAAATGCGTTAAGTATTTCTCTTCGTAACCCAACATAGCATAAAAAGGTGGCTGTCATTCGTGAGACTGTACTTCCTATCTTGAATATTTTAATAATTTTGTTAAAGGTCTAGAACAAACTCCCTAAAAAAGCTAAAATTGTAAATTTAAAGCTCCGTAGGCATAATGCGACTAAAAAACGCAAATAAAATAACGAATTTTATTTTAAGAAAAATTTTTCTTCATTTTTTCAGAAATGAAATTGAACTGCGTTGTTACACTCATGTTTGCTATGACTTTTGTCGAACTTTTCGAAATCAATAATCATAGTCGTCGCATCATGATGGCCGAAGCTAAGCCGCGTCCAATCCAATTGATCATTTGCCCTTCATGCACACCGTGGTCCATCTGCATTCGTAACGTCCGTTGCGACGTCGGCAGACCGTGTTGTGATTAACTACACAGCTTTCGATAATAGGACGGTGTGTTCATATTGAGGTCACTCACCCTATGCTTCATTTATGTATTCAAGCTCGACAGTAGTCGAATATTCAATGGGCAAAAAATTGATACAAATTTCATTTACATTTGAATTGTTGAATTATTATTATTTTTGAATTATTCAATTTTTCCTTTTGAATCCTTGAAGTGGTGTGCAATATAGGGATTATGTGTACCTTCTTCAGTTGGGCGATAATTCAGGGATATGTTATAATAGGGTATATATAATTTTTTTGAATTTTCCAAGCTTATCATCATCAATTTTATCTTTTCAATCAAAAGAGATAAGAAATGATGATAGGGCAAGAAGCACCATTCTGAATATTTTGTTTCTAATATTATCCACAGCGTCAAATGCAAAAATAAATATTCCTAAGAATTCAATTAAGAGTGCCATCAGCGGCAGAAACCTTGTCGGACCAAGCACCAAGATGCGTCCCAAATCTATGGCAGTGTAAAGTGTACTAATTGAAGGGTTGAAGCGCAATGCTGGAAGCAAACTTTATATGATTGGTCAGAAACTTTCGTTTTGGGTATTAAAACCTTTTAGCAACCCATCTCTTTTCAGCTGCAACTTTTATTTACATGTTTTGCGTGAGTACATTTTTCACTTTTTCTATGAATGAGGTAGGTACATAACATATATATGTGTATGTGTGTGTTGTTACGGAAAAGATACGGTTATTTTTTCAAAGACGTTTTTTAGTATCTTAAACATTAGCATAACATTGTTTTCCCATTGATCTGATAGACTAAAGTCTTGTGAATCCAAAAATACAAGTTGAAACGGTCTGTCGTTAAAATTGGTGCATTAAATTCAATTAACCTTATCTCGGAATTTGAAATAACCTTATTCGGGTTATTTGAATTTGCGGTGCCAATTTTTATAGTAGGTCGTTTTGAGTTGCATTTTTGAATTCGCAAGACGATTTTCTATCAGTACATATATGTGGCAACAATGTTATTTTAAGGGTCAGGTCAATGGAAAGCGTTATGACCGCATTTAACCTTATCTTATCCGTAACAATACTATATGTACGTGACGATAAAAGAATAAAGTACGGAAAGACTGCAGACTTATGCTTGACTTTATGTACCTACTATTTTATTAAAATAGCGCACAAAGATTAAGCAAAAACAAAAAGCATAAAAGCAATTGCAATTTCTCATACCACAGGTATACACTTATTATAAATACATGCATAATTTGAATAGGTACAACTCAATGTAGAATGATTTATGGTTTCGCCTTTATGTCATGCAGGTCATCGAATATTTGCATATGTATGTTTTGGCGAGTCGCATCGCAACGCGGCCATACATATAGGCAGCAAGAAAATTTTGGGGTCTAATTGAGTGAAATCACCAAAAACGTTATTTAAAAATAGAATTCTGAGTGTCGAAAGTAATCCGTAGGGTTTTTTTCAACTTCTGTGGACCGCAAACCCACCCCCTCCCCACACTAACGCGTGGTTGCGACGCGGACATATGTAGGTGAAAGCATGGGAGGTCAGTCAGTCTTAGGGCAAAATAGAGAACTATTTTGGGCCAAATCGACGTCAAAAAACGACATAGTCAAAATATGAAGCACCTTAAAATTTGCAGCATCTGGTTCTTGGATTTATAGACCTCCAGGTGCTAGTCCGAGCGCGAAATGATTTTCGAAGTTTTCATGAAGTACGTACAACTATTATAACTTCTTGCCATAAAATTAAAGTGTTTAAGCTGTGCTGTTCACGTACGAACTGTCAAAAGATAACATCAGGGTAAGGTTTCATAAAAGACTAATATTTATTACTAATAATATTACGACTAATATCCTAATAAATATTAGCTTCATTATTTTTTGTTACATAATATTACTAATACTGTTAGTACTAGTAGTACTATTAGTAATTAGTAATAAATATTACTCCATTTTTTTCTGTTTCACAAGGCACTAATAAATATTACTAATATTATTACTAATTTTATTAGTACCTGCGTATTATTGATTGTTGTTTTGTGTAATAAAATTAGTATTATTACTGATCCATTTTATACAAATTCTGAAAATGAAAAGTATGCATATATATTACTCAAGCTAACATCTAGTGGTCATACGAAATGTATGCTTCAGGAAACAGGCCCGGCCTTAGATGGTTGGAAGCCCTTAACCAAAAGCAAAAATGGTGGCCCCCAAAAATTTATTGGTCCTTTTTGGTAACATTTTTTCAAAATTGCAAGATTTTACTCCTATACATTATGGTAAGCACTTACTTTATTTTTACATAATGTTTTCGATCAAAAATTACATAAAAGCAATTTTATGAGATTTAATATTTCAAAATTCTTGATCCTTACAATTGAGATTAAGGTTAAACTATTAAAGCATTCTTGCGTCATTGCATAACGTAAATATGTTTTAATCAATTTCAATTTTGAGAAACTTCGTTCACCAGATTAAACAGTAATTGGAATAGTCAATTAAATTCGTAATGCCACTGATACATTAGGAAGCGTATCAACAAAATTCTTTTCATAAATGAATTTTAGACCATCAATTGCAGTTTTTTGATGGGGTAAGATTGATAAATAATTCCAATTCATTACAAAAATCATTTGGATCAATATCTGCTGAGCCAGTAAATTTTTTTGAAAAATTTTAACCCAGGTGGTGGCCCTGGGCCATGGCCCAGTTGGCCCAGCCCTAAGGCCGGCCCTGAGGGAAAATCTTGTAATTTTATGAAAAGTAGTCAAAAATATCTGAAATTTCGGCAGAAGTATCATTGACTGATTGTACTGACTAAGAAACTAAATTCCACATACATAGGGAGTGAATTTAAGATAGAGTAAGCATTAATACCCTCATTTACTGGTGAATAAAGACTAATGAAAAATGAGGCGAATATCGGATGAGATTTTATTAGTATTAGTGCCACTAATATGTTTACGAAACGGCCGGTAATAAATCGGCTACTAATGTGGTAATAATATTGATGATTTTATTTTAGTAATTTTTATTAGTAATTTGGTAATATTTTATGTAACGGCCGATTAAAATTTTAGAAAACCGCTTTTTTCTATTACAAATATTATTACTAATATTTATTACTAATATGATTTTTCGTGCAACAGGAATTCCTAATAAATATTACTAATATCAACTGATATTCCTTATGAAACAACCTGGCCCATGTATCACTAAAACTTCGCCTGATTCGTCTCTCGCGTGATGTGCAGCATTTAGAAGATGCTTACCACCAGTCGTACGACAAATTTCAGTTTTTGATGTAAATGTTCGGCTGTTTTGACTAAATTCAATTAATAATAAAACGACTATCTAATGAAATTTGACTCTTTTCTTATCATGATTTACTGTGTTATGTGGCTTGAAACGCCAGTGCGTCCTTTTTGGCCGCTCTATAAAGCAGGAGGTTCCACTAGGCTTGTGTAGCAATCCCATCAAAGAGGTCGATCAAGTGCCGCAAAATATTAAGCTTTTTTTAATCTTAATTTCGGACAAAAGTTTGCTTTAATGACCTTTTTAGGTGTTTTCAGACGTTTTTGAGTAAACTTGGGAGGTCGGGTTCAGTGTTACCCGAAATTCAGAGCTACTAATTGTTACGTGAAGTTCAATGGGTAAGAAGATTTTATGTCTTACGTGCACTTTATCTCTTTTCTTTCTTATTGTGCTACCTGCTCCTATAGCCAATTATATAGATGCTACAATCATTCAATCGTAACTATTAATTCTATACAACTTACACGTTTTTCGATGAAAAAAGGTTCTTTTTTGTCCAGTGTACGTAGCAGATATGGTTGAGTAAATACAAGCTTAATGCAGCTTCTTTGCCCTTTCTTTCATGCAATTTTATGAAAAGAAATTCTTGACCTAATTATACTTCGAAATGAGATTTTAAATCTAAAAGCGAAAGACTTTTCGGGATATCCTCGTTTGATCTTATTATCGCTGACTAAGTGGGTAGGTTGGTGAGCAGTAGTAAGTCTAATGTCTTCTAATAATCGTCTGCATCCTTAATGCACAAAAATAATATTTAAATTTAATTTTTGCTTCGTTTTTCATGTGCTCACCTGCACGAAATCACAAAAGCAAATCATCATAACTTGTTTTTTCTTACCCGAGAACATGCAGAATTGACCTATGTATATTTTACAAGCACTTAGTTTAAAAGTTGGAAAAGTTAGGTATCAACATATTTCTTATATTATCTATTTGCTTTCCAAAGATAAATAACTTATTTAGATAATTTTTCTGAGTAACTTTGGCATTTTGAAAGTAAATAACACAGCATCTAGTTCCAAGTTTTCTTCTTTTTGTTTTAGTTTTTTAGTATTTTCCACTTATTTTAGATTATCAAACAGGATTATAATACTGAATGAAACCGAGCGAAATTCGCACGACAATGCTGTTCATTTTTGTTACTTTTGCCATGATTTGCATGCATTTTGCCGAGAGTCAGAAAATGAAAACTTGCCCACCGGGCGGTAAATCATTCAAATTACTTTGGAAGATAGCCTGTGAAAATGAGGGTACGTGAGCGATTGGTCATATTTTTTAAATTTTTCTTTGTCTTTTTCGTTTTTTTGGTATCGTAGAACTAAAATTAGTTAAATTTCATATTTTTGATCCAAGTTTTATAAAAATCAGATCGCAATTAAATGCTAGCACTTTGCGCTCGAAAAACTAAGCCTAAAGTTTTACACCACCACAGAGTCTGTGAATAAATACTCCAAATCTTACATATAAAGCACATTATGAGCAGCGTTCAAATTCTGGATATTCTAGGCTTATCCAATAATTATAATGGTAAAAAACAAAAACTGATGGCAGAGGAGTAAAAATATCATTTTCGATGTCTTTATCAAGCTTTATCCATTCTCATCACAAAATCGCCAGAAAAGCGGAAAGACGTAGGAAATTTAATACTGAGGTATTTTTGATTATGGGGGCGGAGCAGTTCTCAACCACCAGACCCACCCACCTTTGTGTGATTATTGTGACCATAGTGCACAGCATACATGCACAGCATGGAATTCGAGGGGGAGGGGTGAAACTATAAAGTGCCTTTTTTGGGTCCAAAAATGGTAGACACGCGTCAAAAACATCGGTTTTCAGCGTTTCTCAAGATGTTCCATCTTTCTAGAGCATAAAAACATGGAAAAATTTCGAAAAAAATAAAAAAAAATCGGAACAAATTGAATATAGCCAAAACATGAGTATAATAGCACGAAGCGCCGAAAATTTGGAACTTTTGAGCAAATAGATAGCTAAAAACGCTTTGAAAAGCATATTTTCTACAACTTTTCAGAAAAATTTTGGGAACTTTCAAAAAATCACCAATTCTGGGGAGGAAGGGGTGAAAAAATTTTTGCGGGGGCTGAATGTTTTTCTAGGGGGTTGAAAACCTCCCAACCCCCAAGATCATGTATGTACATATGGTGCACAGTATGACCGGTCGGGGCGGGACCGCAGATGCACAACATGGCCGATCTGGGTTGGGGGATCAGCCGGACTGAACGGGTCAAAAATTGAGCTTTTTTGGGCCAAAACGACCTCAAGAACTGAAGCGCCAAAATAGCAATAAAGATACGTTATTACACAGTTTTTGGTAATTTTAAAGCACTTTTGAAGGAAATTTTCAATTTTCATACGTTTATTAGCTTCTTTCTTCGTCATTTTCGCCAACTAAATTTTCCATTTTTTTATTTTGGGAGGGAGGAGGTCAAGACTTTTCCCCAAACTCTCAGCCCACATACACGTCTGGACGGGACTGAGAGAATTTCAGTCGGTCCAGGTGTCAGTCAGTTTTTAAGCCAAGATAGCCGCTAAACGAATATAAATGCTACAAACTTAAAAAATCAATAATTTACTGATCACTTTTACACAGAATTTGCGATTTTCATCAATTTTTGACCTTTATTTTGACTTGTTTTCTTTAAAAAATTCACCATTTTCCCATCAGAGGATCTAGAACCACACTTCCCTCCCCTATGTGCACATCTGATTATGATTCGTGCCTGTTCTACAATTTGATGCAAATTTCAACTCTAAACCACTCCTGAAATTTTTGGTATCGAAAAATAACAGAAGTAACTCGATGTAAATTGCTTTTTCTAAAGCATTTCTGACAAAGTAAAAAACGATTATGCGTATGATTCAAATGTTTTAGACTGACTTTGTAATTTCGAATGGAATAAATAAATATGGATACTCTCTCCGCTGTTTTGCACCATCATTCCATTCGTGTGACGCTTTTTTGTTGTCGGCAGATTTAGCCAAAAGCTGATAATCTAAAACATTAATATTACACGTGTCTATAATCAATGGAAAAGTCTACCTTATCAAATTTTTGATCAATATCAAGATAGCCTAACAACATATGAACTTTGGCAGAAAATTAGTATAAATATGGAAATGAAGTTAATAAAATGCCAAAAAAACAGCTTCTAATCAATTTCCTAACTTTTTTAAAATTATATTCCTCACCGCTTTTATGATTGGGGTTTAGAGATCCCTCGAACCCATACACCGATGTTTTCTTGATAGTTCCTTATCTAATACAACAACATTTTGCGCGACTATTTTTTATTCGTTACAGTTTGCGATGGATTCGCGTTGTATGTACTGCGAATAAAATTTTTCAGTTATTCCCGACAACGCCAGAAACAAGAAATTAGCCAAAAAATGCTGCGACCATGGTTGCGATATCCGCGATATTATGCCGAATTGCTAGTCGCTTTTCCGCTCGTTTATAAAATTTAAAAATACAAAATAAAAGGTGTGTAATAAATGGAAATGAAATGAATTGTTGTATGTATGTCGTGTAGGTATGCTTCAAAAGTAATTTCAATCCACATAGTGATAATATTGTGAAATTAAAAAGCCTAGAATAATAATCACTGGTAATCGTGTGTGAATAATAAAATTGTAGCATGATGGTAAAAAGAAAGCCAAAGGTCCATCAGTTGCATATAAATGATTCACTTTATGCAAGTTCAAAATTTCCATTTTCTTTTTGGCTACATGCATAAATGTCTAGAAAAGATGTTTATATATAGGTACCGTTAATGTACTAAGACTTACTAAAGAACCATTTTACTATTTTTATTATTAGCATTATATGAGGATGACTTTTTAGAGCAAAAAATTATTATCATTATTATTACTATGAATTAATATTATTTTTTTGATTATTGTTTTTATTATTACTATTATTGATAACTTTTGTCATCAATTTCATTATCGCCATTTATTTTACTGTCATATTATATTGTTTAATGGACTGCATTTGCCTATTATTTCCACGCATGTGCCTATAAGCCCATGCCCATTTGACCATGTGCCCATGCGCCGAATGCTCTTATGTCAATGCTCCTAATAATCAAGCTTGACTTGGTTTTGTATACAGGCCACTAGTAGTACAATAGAATTCAAATATGGGGAGCCTATTTCCAAGTTCCCTCACCTGATTACCTACAATTATTGACCTACTGTTTCTCTTCAAAATGAAAAAGGTTGCACTTTATTTTTGTGCTCTTATGTACATTCATGTTTGCATCGTTGCATTTTTTCCTGGTTTAATGCGCATTCTCGGCTCTTTTGAGTGTATGTATGGTAAAATAGAATCTTTCGAGTGTAACTTAAATTTTATAAAAATCTATGATTTAGAATAAAAGCGCTGCTAAGAGAAACTCAGAACGTTTTACAGCCAGCAGATTAATTTCAATGCTCATATGTTGCTCAATTTTTTATATACAGCACCTTATGCTATAGATCGAAACGTACATAACAAGCTTAAATGCGAGTAAAACGAAATAAATGAATATTCTCGCGTGACAGAAGAAATGGAGGAAAATTCTTGAATTACAACATATCAATAGTGTTCGAAAACAAGTGAACATCTCTTAAGCGTGTACATACAGCTTACACTGGAATAATTTCCCCACAATCTTAATTTTTGAGAGTTTGAATTTTGAATTTGAATTTCCGTCATCCAACATCCTACACGTTTAAATAATAACACTTAAATTTCAAAAATTTCCTAATAACTAATGCTAATTAGTTTTTAATGCAATTTTGTCTCATAATAACTCATGGGCTGATTCCTTACAGACCGGTCGCGTGGTGCGCGAAAGATGTTTTTTCGTTTTGATATAATTTCTTTTACGATTTTATTATCCGAACGACTTAATTTTTTATCATAGGTAGCGCGTTAGAACGTATGTATGTATGTACCTATGATCAGCTATAATGGAATACATCTGGGAGGTGCGGTTTTTTTAAAAATAGATAATAGAAAAAACTCGATGTAGCTTTTTTCGGTTAAGACTCAATACCGACTGAGTAAAGTTTTGGCGTAACGTTATAAGATATAGCGAATTTTAGTGTTTTTTCTGCAGCGTGTACACAACTCTCTGTGAACGCCTTATACAATTTAATAGTATAGAGTTGTAGAAGATAGAATCCTCTAAATACATATATTTTGTTTTTTAAACTTCACTTTACTTCTAGAA
Source organism: Mermis nigrescens (assembly GCA_036768485.1). Lineage (NCBI taxonomy): Eukaryota > Metazoa > Nematoda > Enoplea > Mermithida > Mermithidae > Mermis > Mermis nigrescens. The sequence continues at coordinate 217,006 of JAVLUZ010000753.1, read as the reverse complement.
TCAGAATGTAAAGAGTGTGAAAATCTGGAGGTGAAAAAACACATTTTAGTCGAGTTTTCGACTTGTGTTTGTCTGCCAATAAGTCCGATTGAGTCCGAAGAAATTTTTTCTCATAGAAATATACTACGGTTTATTGGACTACTTTATGCTTACCAGCAAACTTTTTTACGTACGCCCTATACGGAGTTAGATCTAGGGGTCTAAACATTACACTTTGAGTTGATGGTGTAAAAAACAGATTTTGTCTAAGATTTCGCTGCCAATATTTCCGCTAATAAGTCGGGAAAGACTTGATAGAAGAGCAATAAAGTATTTTTATGAGCTACATGTCGTAGCTAAGCGCGTTTAAAAAACGCAATATTGAGCAATTTATACGGGTGTAAAATGGGCGAAAAACATGTTTATTCCCTTGATGAATATCTCAAATATTTTGCGGAACAGAAGTTCTCCTCATACAAACGTAGTACGATTCAAAGGCTACAAACTGGCTCAAACCGAATTTCATTCCACTCAGTGGGAAGTTAATGTGGTGGATGGTAGAAAATATACGTTTTTCTTCGACATTTTCTCCCTTTTAAAGTCAGGATAGGTCTAATAAAATAAAAAGAAAGTACCTACTTCCTAAGGTGCACATGTCAAAGCAAATTGTTTTTATTTACATTGAAATTTGGCTTTTTCGGAAGGTGTAAAGTCGAAAATTGGGTGCGTTGAACATATTTCTGTCTTATTGTTTTCTGACAACTTCTTCATTTATGAGTCTGACACGAACGCAAGTCTAAAAAATGTACCGGGAATCAAACGTGATACGCCTATTGGGCGCGTCTGTTTACACTCAAAAGTGGTTTACATATATTTGTTTGCCTGTAGGCCATTGCAGACTTTTTCATAAATAATGATTGTAATATCAGAGTTACGAGTCCGACATAAATATCCTTTACGCTCTTTGATTATGTGAAGTTTATACTGCAAATTAACTTTACTTCTAGAGCCTTGCGGAAGCTAATTTTTTCAATATTCTACGTGAAGTCTGTTACAAATCTGACTCTTGCTTAAAATTTATGACCAAAGTTGTGTGAAACAGACTGTAGGTCAGGCACCGAGAACTACGATCGCGGTATACATGATTCACAATTTTACAGAATTTTCGAAAATCCAGCTTGCGCTGTCGGGAATATTTATTGCATCAGCCACAATTTAGGCAAGAAAAAAATGTTTAAAATTCGTACATCTACAATTTTTATGGCTTGATACAGCTGGAATACACAACTAGTTGTAAATGGGAAATGTTGAATCTGCGATAGTCTTAAATTTAAGAATTGCAATATATATATAATCAATAGATAAATTAACAGTTGTTCTACTGAAAACTTATGAATTTTTATGGCCTTCCATCAAAAGTAGGGAAAGTGGAACGGAAATGACCTGCTTAAACATAAAACTGCGCACTACGAAGTGAGATGCTTGCTTTCTTTGATCATTGAGCGGAAAAAATTAATCTTCATCGTAAAGAGCACGTACATAGCATTACAGGGAATCTTTCTTTTTAAACTGCTATCATCGATTGAGAGCTTAGATACTAAGTGATATGTGCGTGTTCTATGAATTTTAAAAACTGCGATTCTCGACCTCCTCGGAAATCAGTAATAAACTTTCGAAAATCTGAAGACAGTTGTACAAATTTTTAGTCAAGTCGAGTAAGACAAAATCAATTGTCATTTTGTAAGAGAGCAGGCATTTATGGGTCAATGTCCTAGTTTTTTTTTTCTGTCTCCAGCTTTCGCGATAATAAGGCATAGAGAAAGAAATAGCATCGTTTAATTTCATTACGTAAAGGTTCATATACTATCATAAAGATTCTTGAGTTCTGCTGATGAGAAAAAAATCATCGTCAAAAGTACCAAAAATCAATTCTTGGGGTCCACCGAATTTCACGAGGAATGTTACGTTGTACCCATGTAACTAAGCATACATGGGAAGCAACCGAAATTCAGGGGGTTTGAGGTTCGGATGAGCGAAACTGGCAGAAATTGCAAAAAATATGCCGAAAATTCAATTCTGGGGGTCTATCATTATCCTCAGGGGTATTTTGGATTTTCGGCTAATCTTTCCCCCTACTCACTCACGTGTAGTCTAAACCCTATGCTATATACGCGTAAGAGCAGAGATCAGACTTACTCGTCCGACCTGCACACAATAAAATATTTAAATTCCTGCGCATTTTCCCTCAAAGGTGTAAACGGTCGAACAACGATAAAAAGAGTCGGACTTTACACAACTAAATAAATAGCGTTTAATCTGGCTGCTCATATAGAGCAAGTATTGCGCGAAAAATTCAGCTGACGAATAAAACAAACAAAACGAAACAATCGAATACGCAGTGTAAACAATAAGTGTAAACTATCATTCCCAAACCGCCGCATAATTGCCAACTAAAAGTTCGGCTATAGGACCACCTGCGGCGAATAATTTCGTTCCGCTGGGGTCGTAACAATGGGTATAAATGGCCTGCGACGATACGGCATTGATAAATATCTCCCTGTACATTTCGTTGTCCCGATCCTGAAGAGTGTGTAAAGTAAAAATTAAATACGAGGCACGTTTAGTGTGAAGTGGACAAAAATAAGCGAAATTGATAGATCCCAGTACGAAGTTAATAAAAGGAGCAAGAATAAAATTGTGAAAAATGTGAGATCGATCTATGAGTGTAAACAAATCTGTGTAAACTAAGGCAGTGTAAAGTGACAAAAATATAAAAGGCGAAAGACGTAAGCGTAAAGCGAATAAAAAGTGCAAGAAAAGGTAAAACGAATAAAATTATGAAAATATGTATGGCGTTCAATATGAGAGTGTAAACAAGAGAAGCAGTGTAAACCAGTTTAAACTCCACTAACCAGCCAACCGCCGCCGATGACGAGCGATCGATCGTAATTAGAATTACATTCTAAGTATTTGCAAGACCGGACGTCATAGAATAGTAATTGACCGCCTCCTGTGCCTACAGTAACCAGCGGACCTTGCCAGGATATCGATCGCACGCCGGTGGTATCGGACACTGAAAAATAGATAAAATTCCAATAATTTTTTCACTGATTCAATTTTTTTTAAATTTTAATAAATTTAATTTATTTTCTAAATCTGTTGCTTCAAACCAAAGCACAGCAATAACTATATTAATGACAGGAAAAGTCGCTAAATGTTTGACCGACGAGAAGTTTGAAGAGTTTTTCGTAAGAAATTTAATATTTTTTCTCGAATATTCTGGGCTTTTAAATATATTTATTAAATTTCATTTAATTCATTTTAATTTTCGATTGAAAGCTGCGAAAAAAGGATACATCGGAAAAAGATACGATTAAATTTTTAAAATGTTTTGAATTTTGTGAATTTCTGACATTTTTTATCAGATCATCGAATTATACACACTATATATATCTACAGTAATACATTTCTATGCAATCTTGCTTAAATTTTTGGCTCCACATGAGCCACGCGCGCAAAAGCTCAGAAATTTTAATATTCATAATGCTATGCTATTACCTACTTCTAAATCCGCGATAAGCATGTTTAAAAATTTAGTGTGCGTCCTATAGGTTAAATCCTCCAATATATCTTATTAGTTATTTCAATAATTCGAATTTTTCGATAAATTTAACAAAGAATAAAGCAGGTATTCCAAGCTACAGTACGACTTTACACTCGCAGAACCGATTAACACTTTACAATCATTATTATCAGTTTAACCAAGTCATTTCGAAAGATTTTGATCGAGGTTCGACGGATCGTATCACATTATGCTAATTTCAGCAAAATTAAGAATCCAGCTATTCTAAATAATGACCAAAATAAAAAAGGTGAAGAAAAATGAAAAATATAATTAAAAAGGTCAAATAATGCAACTTGCGTTGAACAAAGTGCGAGTCGGTCGTCTGCTCGGTCGGAGGTCCTAACGGGACACCGGACGTAATCGACAATGAACGGGAATCGATGAAAACGAACCGTTTACGCGACCCGATGACCGTTGACCTTTGATCCCAAGGGTCATGGGTCAAGCAGACGCACTCGCTAAGACCCGGGTCTAATTTTTGGCAGCGAATGGGGCGCAACGATCGCATGTCGATTAGGCTAACGACGGAGTTGGACGAGGTCGCGGTTAAAGTCTGTTGTAAAGACAGGGTATACAGTACACCAGAGTACGGTATACCGAGGCGGCACAGAATATAGCATAGAAAAATACAGTATTCCCAAAAATTACCTTTCAATAAAAAGAAAGATCTGTACGGATCGGGCAGAACGCTTTCAAGCACTACGTCTGTTTACGCTGCACGTACCGTAATTAATGCAATAGCTTTACGAAGGAATGCAGTTTAAAGAGATGTAAAAACGTGCACAATAATTATGTCCTCGATAAAAGATATTGGTGTAAAGTAGGTGTAAAGTATAAATTGCGGTTTACAGTCATATTTTGAATTTTAAATTAAATTGACAGAGCATTATGCCCATTATGAGTGTAAAGCAGTAAGTGCAAAGAACACCATGCACATTGTGTGATGCAATCATATATAATCTGGTGGGGGGAGGGGTTTGAATCCAAAAAAAATTTCCACTCCCTCCAGAAATTTTCTTACCCCCAGAATTCGCGATTTTTCAAAATTTACCTTAAATTTCCAGAAAAATTGATAGAAAAGGTGTTTTTTAAGCGTTTTCTTCAATATATTTGCCCAAAAGTGTCACATTTTCGGCCCGTCGCGCCATGTAATCACGTTTTGACTATATTTCTTCACTTTGCTAGAATTTTTTTAGATTTTTTTCGACATTCTTCGATGTTTTTATACTATAGAAAAATAGAGCATCGTCAAAAATGCCAAAAACGATGTTTTTGGCGATAACCCAACATTTTTGTGCCCAAAAATTGTACTTTACTCGAAGTTCCCATGCTATGTATGCATGTCTGGATACAATCCATGCGATTTAGATCCGAAAACCAACAGCAGCAGTATGGATTGGACTGGACTGGACATTGGATTGGACATACTGCATTTTGAAACCGTCGAATCAAACTTTACAAATAACGAGAAAAGTGTAAAAATAAAGTAAATAAATAAAAATAGAAGAAAACTAACAAAAAAAGCGGTTTTACTCGAAAAAATGAATTGTAGGCCAGTGCTCGAATTTTTTCCATTCGCTTTATTTTTCGACTAGCGACGCAAGGAGTTGAAGAAAGCCCGTAGTCGATTACAGTATCATTCAAACTTCTTATCATATCCGTCTTGTAAGGATTATTCTTGTAATCATCGGACTTTGTAAAGTGATCCTGGTTTTTAAAGCGAAATAAAGCGATTCGACTATCTCGACTGCCTGCGTCAAATATACGAATCGTTCTAATTAATTAATTAATTAATTAATTAATTAATTTATTACATAAATATTTTTAATAAATCAATTCAATTATATATTTCTAATTGTTTGTTCAATTCATAATATTCAATAAATTCACCGTAAGCGTCATAACAATATTATTACGGGCATTCGACCTGATTATTATATTTTTTATATTATTGAATTATTGACAGCTCGGACATTTAACCACATCATTGACGTAGCAATTTAAACTCCTGAATTTTTTATTAAAGAAAATTGTCTTCAACAAGAGTTTGGGATCTTGTAAAGGAACGCAATAATGAAAAATTCAAGAAAACAAAAGCAAAAAATAAGTTAAGTAAATACGATTAGAAAATAAAAGCTGAAACAGGAAATTTACATAACTACAGTCTGCAAATGAACTAGAAAAACCTTAATAAAAATAAACGACAAATAATCAGTTTGGCTTAATTCTATTAATTATTATGTTTGCCGAAGAACCCAGAGTACTATTTAGGAGCAAAGGACAGCAATTTATAGGAAGCGTCTGAAGCATAAAATTCAGGGCCCATCCCTCGATGCTTATAACTATTCATTAAGAGTGTGTAACATTCAAAGTCAACCCTCAAAATTGAAAAAATTTGAAAATTATTTGTCGAAAATTACATGCATATGGTTTGTAAATAAATACTACAATCAAGTTCTTATCCATACGTGGGCAGCAAGAAGATTCTGGGGGGTGCAAGATTTTTTGTAGGTCAAAAAATGGCCTCAAAAATAGTGGTATGGTGAGAAAAACACCATTTTTCGACGTTTTTCATCAAGCACTATCCATTGGCATCAAAAAATTGCGAAAAAAACGAAAAAAATTTTCAAAAATTGAATTCTGGGGGTATTTTGATTTCTGAGGGGTATTTTGGTTTCTGGGGGGTGCATACCCCCAACCCCCCACTCCCAGGTGTGTTCTTATCCAAGATGAGGCAAAGAGGAGAAATTCTTTTCTTATTTCCAGATTAGATTCTTCGCGAGATAAAATTTGCTGCAAAGGTATAAAATGAGCTAAAAAGGACAAAAATGTCGCAATTTTCATACAATGTATGTTTTTACGCTAAAATTATGCTAAAAAGAATGAAAATGCCAATTTTTTTGAGAAATCATTAATTTTTTCTTTTCTCGTCGGATTGCATTGTAAGCGCATTTTATACCTTTCATTTCGGAATTCGAAGAACTCGTGTCGATAAGGCATCAAACGAATCAATTCCAGAAATTATTCAAGTTAATTCATAAAATTACAAAAAAAAATAAAATAAAAATTGAGCCAAATTAGATCGAATTAATTGGGAAATTAGAAGCATATTAGCTGAAAATCAGGCAATAGAACGAAAAACTAAACACAGAAGGAGATAGAAAAAGGTAAATTAGAAAACAATAAATTTGAAATAGCATAGAAAAACCAATTTTTAATCGAATTTCTCGAAACTTACGCAAAAAAATTTAAAAAAAAACATTAAGAACGAATAAAAATATTAAAACCTAAAATTGATTAAAGAATACTGAAAAGGTTAGAACAGTTGAAACTTAGAAATTGTTTTGCACGACTCAATTTTAGAGCGGTCAAAGTCAAAAGTCAAGCGTCAAAGCAAAAAAGGAAAGATAAAAATATAACATAATTAGGAAAATTCATCTTGATCAAAAATTAAGGTTTTGTTCAATTTCGTTGAGCAATTTGAACATCTAAAAATTAAAATCCCGTGTCTTATTTTTTAGCCAAAAAAGCCAAATTTTCACATTTGCAATAAGTATCAAGAATTCAATTTAAATTGAACAAAAATTCGAAATATGACAAATTTCAAACCAAAAATAAGTTTTGCAAATACTCCTATGAGACCCATTGTACCAAAATCATTAAAGCTCTGAGGGGTGCAAGATTTTTTCAAAGGTCAAAAAAATGGCCATAAAAATGGTGGTATGGCGAAAAAATACAATTTTTAAACGTTTCTCATCGAACACTATCCATTGGCATCGAAAAATTGCGAAAAAACAGAAAAAAATTTCAAAAAATTGAATTCTGAAGAAGTATTATGGTTTCTGGAAGGAGTATTTTGATTTCTGGGGGTGCATACCCCCAAACCCCCTTCCACGCCCAGGTATGGTCTATACCCATACATGTAACGGGTCGAAATTTTGGATAGGGGAGTCCCCGGCCAATTTTAGGGGGGGGGGGTGGTGACGTCCAACTTCTAGCCAAAAAACACCTTGAGACGGCCAAAAGTGGGTTTTTTTTAAATAGGGGGACTTAAAAAGTAACATGTTGTATGTCTATACCCCAGAATAGAAAAACAGAAATTTTGTAGGGTAAAAGAAGGCAAAATTATGACCAAAAATGGAAGAAAATTGATTTTTTTTGCAGAAGAGTTCAAAATTGATCATAAAGTATGAATTAATATAAATTATGTGCTACATTAGCATGCATATCAGCTTTTGAGGTCATTCTTGCTTGAAACAGCTCTCTGGCTGACCGTCAGACCGGCCGACCTCTCCAGACTGATTATGCTTCGTCTGGACCCCAAAAATTCACAAAGACCCCTTTCAGTGTAAAAGATGGCCAAAATTAGATTTTCTTAAATTGTTTCGGTGTCCTTCGCAAATTTTTCATGCCAATGGATAGAGCTGGGTAGGAAATGTCAAAAAAATAATGTTTTTTGCCCCTTGCACTTTCTTAAGCTGAAAATTTAAACCCTCAACTCCTAGGATTTGATCGCTGCCCCTGCGAGACTGACAAAAATAATACGGAAGCCAGAGGAACGATTTCCTCTTAAAATCCTGGCAAAAACCGGCAAATACATAAATTTGGATTATTATTGCTTACTTTTCTCAAAACTTCAATTTAAACATTTAAAAATTAAAATCCCATGTCTTATTTTTTATCTTATTTTTTCTTATTTCTTATTTTTTTAATTTTTTTCCTATTTTTTTCATAAATTAGCTTACGTTTTTATTAGTGAATTATTTCGGAAATTCGAGCGATTCTTTAAAAATATAAAATATATTTCATGTACTCATCGTGGGGAAAGACCAGGATTTTATTTCGGGAAGGGGAAAAAATTTGAAATCCTATATCTCGAGAACCATTAGGAGATGCGCTAGAATAATGGCATTTTTGAGCGTTTCTCAATGAGAACTATACCATGGCGGGACGAAAATTTAAAAAGAAATTTGTTTGCTTGATTCCAAGTTTGGAAATCAAAATCTCTCGTTTAACCCAGGCCCAGCCAAGAAGGGGGGGGGCGAACCCACCCTAAATTGGTCTATATCTCGGAAAATTCCTAGGGATAGCGCGGAAAAGCAGCATTTATCGACGTGCTCTTACCATTAGGAATGCTAAAGTAGTACTTTTCGAGAGAAATTTTCCTCAGAAACGATAGAAAAAAAGGTCATTTTTCGGTCGTGCTTTAACCAAAATTAAGGAAAATACTTCACAACTGGCGCGAAGCGCCCTAAATTCGAAGATTTGAGGACAAATAAATGCGATTTTTCCGTCTTTCCGTGCATTAAATTACCTTTCAAAATTTTTTCTGGCCAACAAGGCCCCCCCTTAAATAAAAACCTGGTTTAACCCATCTGTATGACTAATTGCTCAATATCAAGTTCAAACTTGACTCCGACACAACGTTGCAAAATAATTATTTTTGCATTTAATTCTGCGGTTTTTCAAAATCAAGAACTATGTATTGGCATCAAAAAATTTAAAAAAAAATTCAAAAATTCAAAAATTCAATTCTGGGGGCTAGGGGAGGTATACGGCCTTCTAGGGGCTGCATACCCCACCCCCGCGCCCAGGTTAGGTCACAACACAACCATTTCACGAGTGGTTAGTAGCCGTTCACCACAAGATCACGGGGGGGAGTCAAAGCGGCAAAAATCCAAAACGCATTCCAAAAATTCAATTCTTAGGGGTGGGGTTAATCGATTTTCGGGGGTCCACCGGATTTAGCATGGGGCGTAAGGTCACAAGCCATGTGTAGTCACAAACCTCCCCATAATTTCACAGAAATCAGAAGTGAATTTTCAGAAAATTTCCGTTTCTTCCCATTAGTTTTTACGTCAAAAAATGACGTTTTCTGCCCCAATAACGTGAACTTTCTTAACATTCGTAAGTTTACGGGCCCTGATAAAATATTGTAGCTGCTCATGTACGAAATACGTAGCATAAGCGCACAAAATGTGGCCATTTTAAACGAAAAAGCGCCATAATGTTCGTGAGGGGGCGAACTCGGGAACCCATCCCCGATGCGTTTCAATTCTATATTAAATTGATCGTCGTTCGAGTCGTACGCTATACGAAACGGGTTTAATCGTTTGTAAGAAAGAGACAAGAGGTGGGTGGGTAGCACCGAAATAGGTGGGCAGCACCGAAATTCTGGGGGTGCATTACCCCACGCCCATATGTGGACAAGACTAACATCGAAGATCTGTTAAAAAGATACGTTCAAAATCGAAAGTAGATAGAACAGTACAAATATTTAAAATACTGAAAGCGTATATTTCGAAAATTCGCAACAGAAAAAAATAAGAGAAAAATAAAAAATAAAGAAAAAATGGGGAAAATTCATAAAATGTTAATAATAATAATAATTATTATTATTATAATGGCAAAATAACTAGTGAAAAATAAAAACAAAGGAGAACTAATAGAAAAGTAAATAATGAGGGAAAACGGTAAAAAATTAAAAAAAACAAAAAATTCTACCGGTGACCAAAAACTCGTCGTCGATCCATTTCAGATCAAAAATCAGATCCGAATGCGCCCCGCCCCCGAGGGCCACGGGCCGAAAATCGGGAGTGCTGTGGATGGCCACGTCGCAAGGGTCGATGGAGCCAGAGGCCATCAGGGAGCCCGAGGGGTTCAGGTCCAACGCGTGGACGCCCCCGTTTTTCGCGTCGAAATCGGACGTGTAACACGTGGATATATTCGGCACTCGGACCAATTTTGGCATTCTGCCAAATGAAAAAATTTCAAACTCTTCAATAGTCAACGTTCATTTTTGTTCCATCTAATTTTTATTTTGGCAGCCTGCCAAATACGTAAGAAGATTTTACAGGTTTAAAATGTCGGCGTTCGTTTTTATTCCGCATAATTTTCATTTTATACTTATTCTTTTTTTGGCAGTCGGCCAGTATTGAAATTTTAAACGGTACACGTCGGAGAAATTGATTTAATTTCAATTTTTATTTTAGTAGTCTGCCAAAAAAGAAAAATTTTAAAAGTCGAAAATCGCCAACGTTCATTTTTATTCCATTCATTTTTTTTATTCAGACGGTCTGCCGAGTGAGAAGATTTTAAAAATTGAAAATCGTCAATATTTATTTTTGTTACATTTAATTTCCGTTATTAATTTATTTTTATCTTGGCAGTCTGCCCAATATGAAAAATTTAAAAGATAAACATCGTCAAAATTCATTTATCTTAAACTTTAATTTCTTTCCATTTTGACAGTCTGCAGAATAGTAAAATTTTTAAGGTCGGAAATAGTCGGCATTCATTCTTATTTATATCTGTTTATATCTGCAATATTAAGTTTAATATATTTATTCGATATGCTGATTCTTTTCCATTTTAACATTGAGAATTTTCGAAATTAGGACGTCAAAGGGCCGAGATATTTTACCAACCCGTTTTTACGGAAACTTGCGTTTTTAAGGCCAGTTTTAGGTGCTTTTTAAACATTTTTGGCCAAAAATAGGTCATTCAGCAATAATCTTGAACCGTTACGTGCCTGGATATCTATCTTAAGCATATATATACTAAAATGTAGGTCTACAAAGGATATAAACTATCAATGCAGAATTTTTTATTGTATTTATCATAAGAACAGATCATTAAGTGAATAGTAAATACTATTGTATAATTCATTTATTTTCTATTTGCTTCATTTAAATTTCAGCAATTTTTTAGAAATTTTCACTTGGAAACCGAATTTCAGATTTCGATACCCAGAATTTGATTTTTCAAAATTTTTCCGTTTTTTGCGATTTTTCCGTTTTTTTTGCGATTTTTCGATACCAATGGATAGAGTTCGATGGAATCGTCGAAAAATTGTTTTTTCGACAATTTTTTGACGTTTTAAAATTTGAAGACTCACCCCGAAAATTGTTCCCTGCCAACCCAATGAACAAGAGATTGTTTTCTGGCCCGTTTCATTTTTAATTTCATTGATCCGCATTTATTCCATTAAATCGTACAGATAAATTTTAAATAACATTCCGACTAATTTGATAGGAAATTTAAGGCAGTAAAAGATAAATAGAATACGATATATTTCATTCACTTTAAATTGTACGTAAACTACCTTGATACGTGTAAAAATGAATTAAAATTTTAATTAATTAAAATCAATCAAAAGACCTTGCGCCTCGGGCGGAAACGTCCAAAACGTATACATTATTACACTTGGTGCCGAAAATGACGTGATCTTGCGACAGCCAACGCGAAGTGAATATTTTATTTACTCGACCGACGTTCAATCGTCGCTCTTTAAACAAACTGGGCAATTTTTTGCAAGCCAAAACCCGCAAATTACTTTCGACGCTATTGGAAGCGCGTGGTTCGATAGGACATACTAATGCTTGATCAAAATCTGCACAGAAAATTAAATTTTTGGTAATTTAGGCTATTTAGAAATTTTTATAAGAAAATTAGCAGAGAAATCGTTTGATTTTTCTAGTTGTTATGAAGCAGCCAAATTTTCGATAAAAATAAACGAAAAAACGGAAAAATTGACAATAGTAAATGATAGTTTCGTTTTATATGCTATAGTACATATGTGTTGTTCCCAAGTGCGCGTGATAACATTTTTGATTTTTAGTACTAATGTATTCTAGGCAATTCCTGGGTCTCTGACAAAAAATTAGAAAAATTTATCAATATGACGCAAACCAACGAAAAAAATTCTGATATCTTTAGGGTTTTATTTAGAATCAGCTGCCCTTCTAATGACTAGTGGTACAAAAAAAGCTGTTTTCACGTGAAATATTTTGTTATTTTTACTGCATGAAAAACAATTTTGAAGCTATGTAATAAGAGAAAAAATCATATGGCAAACTATTACGTACCTGAAAAGATTTTTATAATATTTACCATGATTTCCAAGTCAAGTTTAAATTTAACAGGTAAGATGACAGCGTTTTGGATCAATTAATCACTGTGAACTTGAGAATCAGACAATACAATTTAAGGCCGTTTTAAAATTTTAAATTTAATGAAAAATCCTGATATTTTTGATTTTTCAAACTCAATTTTTGCTTTTATAAAAGCAAACAGAACAGACATATTACTTATTCTGGTGCAAAGCGTAGGAAATTTCATCTTTTCCGACATTTTTACTATCTTTGTCCAAAAAAATCTTTGTAACTATAAGTCTTTCTAGGTACACTCGGGAAAATAAGTGCCAAATATAAAAAATAAACCATGATACATACATAGGATTACGTTAGGATAATTTTTCTGACCGCGCTTTACGATTGATATTTCCGTGACCAAAAATTCAACAGGTAGCTTGAGTGCCATCATTCTTATATGCAATATTTAATGCGTTTCTGACTAAATTTTGGCACATTTTTCATTTTTATAAATTTTTTAGTTTGCAGTCGAACTCGGATAATGCACACCCCTTAGGGGCCAAGATTATGAATGTGCATTATCCGAGCATGTCTTAAGCATGAGAATTTACATACTGATATATAAGCAAAAGCCTCCGAAAAAATCTATCATCCGGGGTTTGCATTATCCGAGTTTGACTGTATATATAATATTCATAAACTTTTGGTCATCACGTGCATATATACAGTATGAACGCAGCGATTAAGGTCTACAGCACAGATTTACCTAAGCTGTTCTCGTCGATAAGTCGCCTAACAGCAACAGAATTTTCAAACTCACTGACGTCACGCTCGTAATCGCCATAGGATGATTCATCCAATAATTCGGTGAATTTCCGTTTTTTTGACGTTTTTTCGATGGTCACTTTTTGCCGAATATCTTTTGAAGAATAGCAATGCGTAAGGCAATCGAATTTGGATCGAAATTTCAACCAATTTACTGAAGTCGTCTGGCAACAGAATCCCAATTCGCGCGATTTCCACAATTCAAGTCCAGTCATCAATTTACGTTTTTATCGGCTTTGTCTTAATTATACCAATTTTAAAAATTTTTCCAACAGTAATACTAGAAATAAAATGAATTAGCCCACTGATTTTTATTTTTTTGTGTACCAGCAACCACGTGTCATGCACTAGATCTTATAGAACTTATAACATTGAATACTCTCATATGATTCTATTTGCGTGCGGGTATTACATTATTGGGTACGTAAACTGTAATATTTGAAGTAACTCAGCCAATAAATATTATTATTATTTTTATTAAGAAATTCTGGAAAACACTCTAAAAACCAAATAATACACAAAAAGCCCATTCAGGTTTAGGGCGATAAAAAACAAATTTTTGACAATATTCAAACTTTTGTCGATTACAGTCAAATTCGATGCTTTGACAAATTCGATGCGTTGGCCACCTTTTACCCAGTTGGCGAAGGCCAAGGCCAGCGCCAGCGCCACCTTTTATCCAGTTGGCGAGGGCCAGGGCCAGCGCCAGCACCACCTTTTACCCAGTTGGCGAGGGCCAGGGCCAGCGCCACCTTTTACCCAGTTGGCGCGGGCCAGGGCCAGCGCCAGTGCCACCTTTTACCCACTTGACCATGGCCAAGGCCAGCGCCAGCGCCATTGCCAGCGCCACCTTTTACCCATGTGCGTTAGGCCCAGGGCCAGCGCCACCTTTTACCCATTTAGCGAGGGCCAGGGCCAGCGCCAGCGCCACCTTTTACCCAGTTGGCGAGGGCCAGGGCCAGCGCCAGCGCCACCTTGTACTCACTTGGCCATGGCCAAGGCCAGCGCCAGCGCCATTGCCAGCGCCACCTTTTATCCATGTGCGCCAGGGCCAGCGCCACCTTTTACTTATTCCCCTTATCTTAGTGATATAGATCGACTGGAAGCTATTCAACGTAGATTCACTAAATATATTTTTGGTTATAATAATATCCTTTCTTATGAGGATCGTCTAATACAACTTAAGTTGTGCAGACTTGAATTAAGACGCTTGCAGATTTGTCTGTGTAGGTATGACGTATTAAATTATTTGTCATAAATCATGTTTAGAAGCTGATGATTTTTTTGTATTTAATCATATTAGCCGCAGCATTAATAGATTTAAATTAGCTATACCTGTTGTACATTCTAATTTAGAAAAGTTTGATTTCTTTTAGAAATACATCGAAGTTTGGAACGATCTACCTGACTTCATTGTATTTTTCCCTAACCTAAACATATTTAAATCCAGGTTAGTAAACTTTGATTTATCTAAACAACTTGTGGGGCGCGCATAAAAATTGTCATTACATTGACTCGCATGTCCCGTTACTAATTTGTATCTATTATGTATCTCGTCATTCCGAATTTTATCACTTTGGTTTATTAGTAATAAAATTTCTTTCTTGTTCTTCTTCAAAAAAACACTGATTTTTTACTACAAGCGCTTTATTTATAACGTTTTTAGACCTCCCAAAAAACGTGGAAGGGTGGAAAAAGTGAAAAAAATTTTGGGTCTGGACTCTGGCCTATAATGTCAACCAAATCGCTGGGAAAAAACGGTGCCTGGCAACAGTGTTGCCAGTTCAAAATTTTAAAAACTCACAATTATTGAGAAAAACTGGAATCTCCTGTACAACGTATATGGAAGCGGCCCAAAAAAAACTACCACGGGTCCCTCAAAAAACTGCCACCCTATGGTTAGACATAGGAGTTAAAAACTTTCAAAAAAAAATCAAGGAACTTCAAAACGCACTGCGCTCTTCCTCCTCCTTTATCGACAAACAGTAACTGTTTCGTCTAATCTAAAAACATAAACGATATGACTTGCAAACTATAATTCTTCACAGCATAGCTCTAACAATAGAGCGCGATCAGACATATTTCAATCATTCAATTTTGAATATTAAATACTAATAAATTCAATTGTTCGTAAATATGTTTTGTGTGGACGCTGAAAAACAATAGAAGATTAAAACCAACATTACGATGGCGTTAATAAGTTCATTCTTGACATTTAATATGCAAAGCATAGTGAAGTGACACTTATCTGAAACAGGATTCGGTTAAACAGTTCACATGCGTACGAATATGCATACAAACGTTTATATGTACGGCACACTGTAATATTTTCTAATAATTGAAATAGAATTGAACAAGAAAAAATGCTCCGATGAAGCAAACAAAAGGTGAATATAGGTACTTTGGTTTCTTAACTCTTAAGGATGCAAAAGGAATGGACTAGGGAAAATTACCCTATACGCGCAAAAGCCGTAAGAATGTGCTAAACACTAAGACTTCCTCTAACCAACGCAAAAATCGAAGTATATTTTGTGGCTTATGCAATAACATCATAAACAATAATAATAATAATAATGATAATAATAATATTAATAATAACAATTTTTGCTGTAAAAAGTAATCCTCACATTAATGCTAGTAATAAGAATAGTAAAACGGTTTTTTAGTGCGCCTTAGTACATTAGCGGTATAAATAAACATCTTTACAAGAAATTTGTGCATGTAGCCAGCCACTCGAGCCCTCAAGACGCATAAAAACCTGGAAAATGAGAAAGAACAAAAAAGGGATACTAATAAGAAAATGAGAGGGAAAAATAGCGAATGGAAAGCTTGAAGCCCCATACATAAAGTGTAAAGAAAATCATTTCTATGCAAATTAACCTTTAGCTTTCTTTTTACCATTACCATCATGCTACAAAATTACCGGTGGTTTTTGTTTTAGGCTTAATAATTTCACAATATTATGTGGGTGTATTGAAAATAAACAAATTGAATCGGGTGGGTTAAATAATATATCACTAAGGCCACACCGAAGTGACCTCGCTCAGAGTACAAATAATATTGAAAATTACTTTCAAAGCATACCTACACGATGAATGAACATAGGTAAGTGCAGCATTTTATTTCATTTCCATTTATTATGCATCTTTTATTTCGTATTATTAAATTTTATAAACGATCGGAAAAGCGACTAGCAATTATCCGGCATAATATCGCGACTATCGCAACCATGGTCGCAGCATTTTTTGGCTAATTTCTTGATTTTGGCGTTGTCGGGAACAACTGAAAAGATTTTATACACAGACAACGAGAATCCGTCGCAAACTGTTACAAATAAAAAACAGTCGCGCAAATATGTTGTTGTATTAGATAAGGAACTATGAAGAAAACATTGTTGTATGGGTTCATGGGGTCTCTGGACCCCAATCACAGAAGCGGCGAGTAAAATAATTTTAGAGAAGTTATGAAATTGGTTAGAAGGTGTTTTTGACATTTTATTAACTTATTTTCCATATTTCTACTAATTTTTCGCCAAAGTTCAAATATGTATTGTTAGGTTATCTTAATGTTCGAAAACTATTGATCAAAAATTTAATCAGGTAGATTTTTCCATTATTTATAAACACATGTAACATTAATGTTCTAGATTATCAGAATTTGGCTAAATCTGTCAACAACAAAAAACTACACACGAATGGAATGATGATGCAATACAGCGGAGAGAGTATTCGTTTTTATTTATTCCATTCGAAGTTACAAAGTCCGTCTAAAAAATTTAAATCTTACGCATAATCGTTCTTTTACCTTGTCAGAGATGCTTCAGAAAAAGCAATTTTTTGCAAAAATAGCTCACAAACAAAACGAAATTATCAAAAGTTTTTTTCAAAAGTAAAATAAGGGCAACAAAATATTGAGCTACATTGATTTACTTCTCTTATTATGCGATACTAAACATTTCAGGATTGGATTATAGTTGAAATTTAATTCGACTAGTAGAACAGGCACGAATTATAATCAGACGTGCACTTAGGAGGAGGGAAGTTTGTGGTTCTAGACCCTTTAATGAGAAAATGTTAAATTTTTCAAAGAAAACAAGTCAAAATAAAAACCAAAAATTGATGAAAATCAAAAATTCTGTGTAAAAGTGATCAGACACAGTGAATTATTGTATTTTTAACTTTGTGGCATATATTCGTGTAGCGGCTATTTTGGCTTAAAAATTGACACTGGACTGAAATTCCCCCTTGCAAAAATTTTTTCACCCATTTTCCCCCAGAATTGGTGATTTTTTGAAAACTCCCAAAACTTTTCTGATAATTTGTAGAAAAGATGCTTTTCAAAGCGTTTTTAGCTATCTATTTGTTCCAGGTTTTCGGCGCTTCGCGCTATTATACTTATACATATTTTCGCTATAAATTTTTCTATGTTTTTATGCTCTAGAAAGATAGAACATCGTCAAAAACACTGAAAAACGATGTTTTCAACGCGCGCCTACCATTTTTGGACCCAAAAAAGGCACATTATAATTTCACCTACCCCCTCGAATTCCTATGCTATGCATGTATGTATGCTGTGTACTATGGTCACAATAATCACACAAAGGTGGGTGGGTCTGGTGGTCAAGAACTGCTCCGCCCCCATAATCAAGAACAATTAAGTATAAAATTTTCTACGTTTTTTCCGCTTCTCTGGCGATTTTGTGATGCGGACGGGTGGATAAAGCATGATAAAAAAAATCGAAAATGATATTTTTACTCCTCTGCCATCAATTTTTAGGCATTTTTATCATTATAATCATTGGATGCCCCTAGAATATCCAGAATTTGAACGCCGCTCATAATATGCTTCATACGTCATATGTGGAGTATTTATTCACAGACACTGTGGTGGTGTAAAAGTTTAGGCATAGTTTTTCGAGCGCAAAGTGCTAATCTTTAAGTGGGATCCGATTTTTATAAAACTTGGGTTAGAAATATAAAATTTAACAACGATATCAAAAAAAGGAGAAAACAAAGAAAAATTTTGAAAAAATATGACTAACCACTTACGTACCCTCTTTTTTACAGGACAATTGCCAAAGTAATTTGAAATATTTACCGCCCTCTGGGCACGTTTTCATCTTACTCTCAGCAAAATGCATGCAAATCATGGCAAATGTGACAAAAATGAACAGCATTGTCGTGCGGATTTCGCTCGATATCATTCAGTGTTATAATCCTGTTCGATAATCTAAAATAAGTGGAAAATACTCAAAAAACTAAAACAAAAAAGATAACTTTGAACTATAGTGCTGTGTAATTAACTTTCAAAATGTCAAAGTTACTCATACAAATGATCTAAATAAGTTATTTGTCGTTGGAAAGCAAATAGATAATGTAAGGAATATGTTGGTGTACCTAACTTTGCCAACTTTTAAACTAAGTGCATTTGTAAAATATACTTAGATCAATTCTGCATGATATAGGGCAAGGAAAATACAAGTTATGATGATTTGCTTTTGTGATTTAGTGCAGGTGGACACATGAAAAACGAAGCAAAAATTAAATATAATTTTTATGCATTATGGATACACACAATTATTATAAGACATTAGACTTACCTACTACTTCTCACTCAACTCAGTCAGCGATAAAAAGATTAAACTAGGTTATCCCGAAAAGTCTTTCGCTTTTAGATTTACAATCTCATTTCGAAGTATAATTAGGTCAAGAATTTCTTTTCATAAAGTTGCATGAAAGAAAGGGCAAAGAAGCTGCATTAAGCTTGTATTTACTCAACCGTATCTGCTATGAACACTGGACAAAAACGAACCTTTTTTCCTGGAAAAACGTTTCAGTGTTGTATAGAATTTAATGTTACGATTGAATGATTGCAGCATCTATATAATTGACTATAGGAGCAGGTAGCACAATAAGAAATAAAAGAGACAAAGTGAATGTAAGACAAAGTCTTTTTACACATTGAACGCCACGTAACAATTAGTAGCTCTGAATTTCGGGTAACACTGGAAGCCGACCTCCCAAGTTTACTCAAAAGCGTCTGAAAACACATAAAAAGGTCAACAAAGCAAACTTTTGTCCGAAATTAAGATTTAGTGAAAATCTTAATATTTTGCGGCACTTGATCGACCTCTTCGACGGGATTACTGCACAAGCCTAGCGGAAGCTCCTGCTTTGGGCCGGCCTTAGAGGACGCACAGGTCCTTCAAGGCACATAACTAGAGACCGTATAAAAAAGGGCCGCCCTTTTTTTTGAAAACAGATTCGAACTCAGCTCATCAAGAAACGCCGAAAAAACGTGATTTGGACGTTCTACGATGATATTTTTTGCACTTTTTTGCCCTTTTTTAATGCGCCCTTTTTTCCCTTTTTTGACGCTTTTGCCCTTTATTTTTTCTCAGTTGTATACTGGGAAATTTATCCTTTATTCGCATTGTAAGATATATTCATTCGCATTTAGATGCAGAACTAGAAGGTTCGCTCGTTTATTGTAGACCATATTAACATGAATGTACGGTGCTGTGCATGTATGATCAACATTGCCCAGGATTGCCCCTACCACCAGATCCTGTGGTCACCCGATGGGGCACATGGAACAACTGTGCCACGTTTCTTTGCGAGAATTTTGAAAAAATTCAAGAGTTTTTGAGGGCGCTGCCTTCTAATGGCAAAGCCTGTGAAACCGCAAAACGTTTATCTGATGACGAAACAGTCAAAGATGAATTGTTCAATTCGGCTACCTACAAAAATTTGGTAAATATACCACTTAATTTTGTGGAGAGTTCTGTGGTCTACTCCAGTTACGGCGGCTATATCCGACATGTTCTTGTGGATATGCGGCAAAACATGATACTTCTGATTCCACCCACACCCTCTCTCCTTACCCTAAGGTCCAATTAAATGTATGTTACAATGTATCTGAATAAATAAATGAATGACTAAGTATTTGTGAATATGAATATATTTGTTTGACCAAACTAAACGATTCTTTTGTTCCAGGTCGGTGCTATTACTAAACTTGAAAAAAGCGGCGCTAGGAAAGAAGATCAATGGTCGATATTCAAGGAGGCTGGCGACGTGTTGAGTGGGTTTGCGCTGGAAAAGTTTACGGCCAGTTTGAAGAAAAATCCTGATATTTTATCTTTTACGAGTGATATGAATCCAGAATTTCGATTGAAAACATTGTGCGCTCCTTTAGTATCGGTGGACGTAGAACGCTCCTTTTCTCAGTATAAATGTATCCTTACCGATCGTCGTCAAAATTTCACATTTGAGAATATCCAAATGGTCAATGTTATCGCGTTTAATAAGTTTTTAGATCCGAATAATCGTTGTCCTTTTGTCTGTGCCGTCGACTAGCAATGAAATAAATTTGTTTTCAGTTTTAAAAGTGTGGTTTTTCAACGTGATTTTACGTCGTTTTTGCCCTTTTCCACGCATTTTCACTGCCCTTTTCACGCATTTTCACTGCCCTTTTTCACGCATTTTCACTGCCCTTTTTCCGCCCTTTTTTGGTCATTTTTTGCTCTTTAAAATCCGGTCTCTACACATAACACAGCGAATTATGATCAGAAAAAAGTAAAATTTCATTAGATGGTAAATTTATTAATGGGTGAACTTGCAGCTAGTAGTCAAACTGTCGAACATTTATATCAAACACTAAAATTTGTCGTACGACTGGTAAGCATCTTCTAAATACTCCACATCACATGAGAGACGAATCTGAGGCGAAGTTTTAGTGATATCTGATATTATTTTTTGACAGCTCGTACGTGAACAGCTCAGCTTTAACGCTTCAATTTTACGGCAAGAATTTATAATAGGTGTACGTACTTCCTGAAAACTTCGAAAATCATTTTGCGTCTAGACTTGCAGCCGAAGGTCTTTAATTCCAAGGACCAGAAGCTGCAGATTATTTTTAAGCTACTACTTTATATTTTAATCATGTCCTTTTTTAACGTCGATTTGGCCCAAAATAGTCCTCTATTTCGCCCTGAGACTGGCTGACCTCCCATGCTTGTACCTACATATACTCGCGTCGCAACCACACGTTAGCGTGAGGAGGGAGGTGGGTTCGCGAGCATACGTGGGCAGCAAAAAAATTCTGGGGGTGCAAGATTTTTTGAAAGTCAAAAAATGGCCTTAAAAATGGTGGTAGGGCAATAAAAACACCATTTTTCGACGTTTCTCATCAAGCACTATCCATTGGCATCAAAAAATTGCGAAAAAACTAAAAAAATTTTCAAAAATTGAATTCTGGGGGGGGCGTATTTTGATTTCTGGGGGGGTATTTTTGGTTTCTGGGGGTGCATACCCCCCAAACCTCCCCATGCCCAGGTGTGTTCGCGAGCCCCATAAGTTGAAAAAATCCCACAAATTACTTTAAACACTCAGAATTCTATTTTTAAATAACATTTTTGGCGATTTCACCCAATTAGACCCCAAAATTTTCTTGCTGCCTATATGTATGGCGGTGTAGAGACGCGACTCGCCAAAATATGCTTACATATATCCGATGACCTGTATGACATAAAGGCGAAATCATAAATCATTCTACATTGAGTTGTACCTATTCAAATTATGCATGCATACCTGTGATATAAGAAATTGCAATTGCTTTATGCTTTTTGTTTATGCTTCATCTTTGTGTCGCTATTTTAATGAAATTGTCGGCAGGAACATAAAGTCAAGCATAGGCAGTCTTCCGTAGTTTATTCTTTTGTCGTTAAGTATGTACATGTACATTTAAATATGAGGTACGTACCACATTCTATGAAAAATGTGCCCACGCAAAAGATATAAATATGAGTTTCAGATGAAAATAGATTGGTTGCTTAAAGGTTTTAATACCCAAAAAGGAAGTTTCTGAACAATCGTTTAAAATTTGCTTCCAGCATTGCGCTTCAGCAATTCAATTAGTACATTTTACAATGCTCTAGGTGTGGGACGCATCTTGGTGCTTGGTCTGACAAGGTTTCTGCCGCTAATGAAACCCTTAATTGAATTTTTAGGAATATTTATTTTTGCATTTATTATATGTGTACGTTGAAATGCTTATTTAGACGCTGTGGATAATATTAGAAACAAAATGCTCAGAATGGTGCTTCTTGCCCTATCATCACGTCGTAGCTCTTTTTTGATGCGAAAAGATAAAATTGATGAAGGTCATAAGTGACCTCTGAAATTTCGCCCAACCGAAGAAGGTAGACATAATTCCTATATTGCATACCACTTCAAGGATTCAAAATGAGGAATTGAATAATTCAAAAGTAATTAAAAATGATTCAATAATTTAAATGCAAACGAAATTTTTGATCAATTTTTTGTCCCTTGAAAATTCGACTACTGTCCATCATAAATACACAAATGAAACATAGGGTGGGTGACCTCAATATATGCATACCCCTAATATCGAACTGTGTAATCAATCACGACACGGTCTGCCGACGTGATTACAGATGGACTTCGGTGTGCATGCGGGGCAAATGATCAATTGAATTGGACGCGACTTAGCTTCGGCCGTCATGATGCGACCACTACGATTATTGATTTCGAAAATTCCGACAAAAGTCATAGCAAACATAAGTGTAACAACGCAGTTCAATTTCAATTCTGAAAAAATCGAAGAAAAATTATTTTTGCTGTTTTTTAGTCGCGTTATGCCTATGGAGCTTTATATTTACTTAAGATAAAAAGTGCAATCTTACGAATGACAGCCGGTTCTTTAAGCTACGTATATACTTAGCACCATAGGTGGGCAGCACCGAAATTCTGGGGGGGGGGTGAAAAATTTTTCAAAGGTCGAAAAATGGTCCTAAAAGTGGTCGTATGGCGGAAAAAACACAATTTTTCGACGTTTCTCATCGAGCACTATCCAACGGCATCAAAAAATCGCTGAAAAAAGCAAAAAAATTTCAAAATTTGAATTCTGGGGGGTATTTTGATTTCTGGGGGATGTTTTAACTTCTGGGGGGTGCATACCCCCCAACCCCCACGCCCATGTGTGCTTAGAACACGCTCTCTACACTTATGCGTACATGCGTTGAAAGAAAGATCACCATAAAAATAAAACGAATGCACTTTAATATTTGCTGAGAAAATAAGATTCTATTATACAGCTCTTATGTAAATCGTGGATGCGACGATTGTTATGTAAATGTAAAAATACGCAAAGAACAAGGTACGTATACGAACATACTTATTTATTTACACTATGAAGATAAACCCTACTTACCAAGTAACTAAAAATAAGTTTTGGTGTGATTTTAAGTTTAATTAAATTATTATTTCAATTTTAGCTCTTCATTTTTATTATTTGTATCCTAAATTGAAGTTCTAAATTTTAATATTTGATATTTATTTTGTCTTATTTATTACATAGGTAACCATTAAGCTTTTCAGTCAGTCAAATTATTGCAAAAAAAGTTGTATAGGGAAAATTTAGGAAAAAATGAATTCATGGCTGTCTGATTGACAACAATCCGTTTCAATCTCGTGAAATTTTGGATTATATTGTTACAAAGAAGGCGACAGTTTAAAATTTTGCATCTCAACGTTTTTGTATTTTTATCTAATTTTCACTCACCTCAGAATGTTGGAGATAATATGACCCCTGCTGTATATGCAATTTCCGTATAGCGTACAAATATAAGTAGGTACCTACCAAAATCAATAGTACCGATATTCAATTAAACAAAACTATGCCAATATCATATTTTATGTGTTTTCGGGTTACAAAACAACACTGTTTAGTCTGTTTCACACAACTTCGTTCATAAATTCTGAAACCATCCCCGACAATAAGCTGACAGATTGCGATTATAGCATTGATCTAATATGTAGTGTTGTAAAAGATAAGGATTTTTGTAAGATAAAAGATAAAGATAAAGTTGAAATTTTAAAATCTAAAAGATAAGGATAAAGATAAAGATAAAGATAAAAAATTAAGAAAGATAAAGATAACGATAATTTGCAAGATAAAGGAACCAAAAGATAAAGATAAAGAAAGATAAAGTGTAAATATGGTCGCCTGGACCTATAGTCTGGTTCATTTAACTTTGAGGTTTTTGAAAAAGTTTGAAGCGGTTACAAAAGTGTTTTTAGAGTAATACACTAAATATGATATATCACAGCATGTTGAGTCATATAGAGACGTATGCTTGTTTTGAGCCGCATTACTGCATCAACAGTTTAAACCGCTTTTGTAGCCTGATTCTTGTGGAAAATTTCAGAAGAAAACCGCGAAGTTAAATGAAACAGACTATAGGAGAATGTTGTATGTGAAGTGCAATAAACCAGAAGTCAAAGAGGTAATAGGCATGAAGCACATATAAATGTAGGTTTGGGGGTTTAATCCAGCGGTATCTAACTGATCCACGTAATACTACTAGGTACTGGCCAGGCACGTAAGTGGCCGTCCTATTTTGGTGGGGAACCAACACCAATTTGGGGGCTAAGCCCAAAATGGTCAAAAATAGCACAAAATAACGTTTAAAAAATCCTATCTACTGAATTTTGGGGGGGTCCGGCTGGACCCTTCCATTCCCCCCAGAGCTATGTGCCTGCTACTTGCTGACAGCAAGTCATTTCTTTCTTTTCACAAGCATCGAAACGAAAACGGAAACGATGGGTAAAATCCGGAAACGGAAACGATGTGTACAAGCCGGAAACGGAGACGGAAACGATCCAAAGCACCGGAACCGGAGTTTCACAAGTAGGGCCCATCAGGGTGAACACCCCAAACCCCGTTTCCGGCTAAATTTCTCCCACTTAAGGGGGATTAGGGGCTCGGAAACTGGGTACCCCATTATTCATATGAGAAGCTGACCCCGGTTCCGTTGAAAGTTTCTCCGACCTGGGGTTAGTCCAAAGTGCCGTAAACGGTGTTCCAAAAGTAGGGCACATAGTATGGTCGAAACCCCCAACCACGTTTCCGGCAAAATCTTACGCATGGAAGCAGCGTTTTTTTGTATTCGGCAAAGATTTTTCCCGGATGTACAAAAACTTTTCGGGACCGTTTTTGTTGCAAAAATTGCAAAAAAGGTCTAAAATTCGAAAAATTTTCTGCGCTTCGCGCCGAAATGAGTAATTGTGTGTTCTATACATCTTTATAATTGCAGAAATTGCATTTCAGCAGAAAAAATGTCAAATTTTTCGGCGCTTCGCGCCGTTTCAAGACGATTCTTGGTGATTTTTGCCTTTAGGGACCCAGAAATTAGCAGAAATACACTACCAAAAGTCGAACAACTCTGTTTTTACAACAGTAAAATTGCTACTGTACCATATTTTAGTACACAAAAATTTGAATGTACGAAATGTACAAAGCCTTTTGGGGACCATCTTTGTACATGTACAAAAAAAAAACGCACGGAATGGGGGTTTAGGGGCTCGGAAACAGGGTACCCCATTATTCACATATGTAGCCTACCCCAGCTCCGTCGGGGTTTCTCCGCCCTGGGGCAGTCCAAAGTGCCGGAACCGGGGTTCCGTAAGTAGGACTCATCAGGTTCGAAACCACCAACCCCGTGGTAAAATTTTGCCCATAGAATAGGGGTTTAGGGACTAGGAGATTCGGTAGCTCTTTATTTATACATGTAGCTGACCCCAGTTCCGTCGGGGGTTTCTCCGCTCTGAGGATAGTCCAAAGTGGCGAAACCGGGTTTCCCTGAGTAGGACCCATCCAGGGTCCAACACCCGCAACCCCGTTTCCGGCAAAATTTTACCCATGGAAGGGGGTTTAGGTGCGCGAAAACGGAGTACCTCATTATTCATATATGTAGCTGACCCCGAGTTCCGTCGTGGGTTTCTTCGCACCTAGGGATGGTCCAAAGTGGCGGAACCGAGGGCGCCCTCCAGTAGCGACCTATTAATGTAAACACCCCCAACCCCGTTTCCGCCAAAATTTCTCCCACTGAAGGGGTTTTAGGAACTCCGGAAACGGGGTACCCCTACATTATTTATATGAGAAACCCCGGTTCTGTCAGGGGTTTCCTCCGCCCTGGAAGTAGCTCCAGCCGGAAACGGGTCGCTAAGTAGGGCCCATCAGGGTCCATCCCAACACCTCCAACCCCTTTTCCGAAAATTATTCATTTACTGAAGGAGGGGTTTAGAGGCTCGGAAATGTGGTACCACATAATTCAAATGTGAAGCTGAACCCTGTTCCGTCGAGGGTCTCTTCGTCTCTGGGGGGCAAGCCAAAGTGCCGTAGCCGGGGTTCACTTCGCGCATGATCCTGTTTAATGCGAACACGCATTATTCACCCATAAACACCCACACCCAGTACCCCATTATTCATATATGTACATGGGTAAAATTTCGCCTGGAAACGGGGTTGGGGGTGTTGACCTTGATGGGTGCTACTTGCGAATACCAGGTCCCGCCACTATGGACCACTCCTAGGGCATAGAAAACCCCGAATGAACCGGGGTCAGTTACATATATGAATAATGAGCTACTAAGTTTCTTAATCCCTAAACCCCCATTCTATGGGTAACATTTTGCCAAAACGGGGTTGGGGGTCTTGAACCTGATGGGCCCTACTTATATAACCCCGGTTCTGGAACTTTGGACTACCCCCAGGGCGGAGAAACCACCGGCGGAGCCGGGGTCAGCTACATATATGAATAATGGGATACCCTGTTTCCTAGCCCCTAAACCCCTCTTTAGTGGGAGAAAATTGGCTGGAAACGAGGTTAGGGTGTTCACCCTGATGAGCCCTAGTTGGGGAACCTCGCTTCTAGCACTTTGGACCACCCCCAGGGCGGAGAAACCCTCGATGGAACTGGGGTCAGCTTCACATATGAATAGTGGGTAACCCGTTTCCGAGCCCCTTAACTCCCCTTTAGTGGGTGAAATTCAGTCGGAAACGGGGTAAGGGGTGTTTACCCTGATGGACCCTACTTGGGGAACCGTGGTTCCGGCACTTTGGACCACCCCGAGGCGGAGAAAGCACCAATGGAACCGGGGTCAGCTTAACAAATGAATAATGAGGTACCCCGTTTCCGAGCCCCTTCCCCTTCAGTGGTAGAAAATTTACCAGAAACGGGGTTGGTAGATTAAAATTAATAGCTCCTACTTGGGGAATCCCGGTCCTCCACTTTGGACCACTCCCAGGGCAAAGAAACTCCCGACGGAATCGAGTTCAGCTTCACATTTGAATTATGTGGTGCCTCGTTTCCAAGCTTCTAAACCCCCCAGAGTGGGAGAAATTTAGCTGGAAACGAGGTTGGGGGTGTTCACATTAATAGGTCCTACTTAGGGAACCCCAGTCCGGTCACTTTAGGCCACCACATGGCGAAGCAACCCCCGACAAAACCGGGTTTAGCTTCATAATTGAATTGTGGGGTGCCCCCCGAGCCCCTAAACTCCACGTCAGTGGGTGAAATTTTGCCTGAAACGGGGTTGGGTTCATTGACCCTGATCACTTTGGATTAGCCTCAGAGCGGAAAAATCCCCAACGGAACTGTGTGCAAAATACTATAACTACATTTCCGTTTCCGTATTTTGCTTATCGTTTCTGCTTCCATTTCTGTTTCCGGATTAACCCACACCCTCGATGTACAGGCATTAGGTTTGGCCGCACTTCGTAGAATTTAAACAATCGTTTTCTTTTCTTTTCTTGTATTACAGTAAAACTTGAATCCGTCTAAATGTATTTCACGGATTACGTGCTAACTTATGTACATACTTTATCATTTTTAGCAAGATAAATTCCTATCAAAAAGATAAAGATAAAGATAAAGATAGCCTGTGATTTTCCTAAAAGATAAAGATAAAGATAAAGATAAAATAAAGAAATCGTCAAGATAAAGATAAAGATATCTTTATCTTTATCTTTATCTTGCTAAAAAGATAAAGATAAAGATATCTTTTACAACACTAGCTGCAATCACTTCAAACTTAAGCCCGATTACACTATCTTAGCGTCAAACCACGTGCAGATTAATGCCTGGTTCAACGGCTCAAACCCTGAAGTATTGAAATCGGAGTCAGAAAGCCCTTGAGTCTATTATCAGAAAGCCCTTCAGTCTTGTTTAAAAAGGATAATGCCGATGTTAAGAACAATATTGTTTTCCGCGTTCTTGGACTGCTGTCATTATAGTGGCATGTTACTGTATGTGTTTACTGACTGATGTACTCAAATCATGCTAATTAAAAGTGGGGTACTAGCAAAGAAAAATGCTCCGATGGAACAAAAAATATGAATATACTTGGAATTGTGGATTATTAAGGATGTAAAAGGAGGGGACTAGAAAAAAGCTACCTAAAGTCGCAAAATCTGATAAAAATCACACTTTCTCTAGGCAACGCAAAAAATCGAATTATATTCTGCGGCCAACAAATTAAAATAAATATTAAACCATAAAAATGATTGATAAAGCAGCACGTTAGCTATGCAGTAGCTATGGGAAATGATATTGAGTGAAGTGACAGTCTTTATAAGCCAATTGAATGAAATAGCAAACATTTATGCATCCAAGACAATCGGAGAAATTGTTGGTTTAAAACAGTAGGAAACGCGTAAGTTGACTTGAAACAGACTAAATCTAGGTACACTAGCATTCCCTTAACGTTTGTGTGCACTAATAAATCGGCCAATGCTTTGCTCGCTATAATGCTTATAACAAAATAAAGCAACTTCAAATACAATACCACTTAGTTTTCTATCAATCAGGATACGGAGCTAGTCAGCGTTGCTACTCGCCAGCAATTTAAAAAAATAAATATTATAGATTTCGTTTATACACTCTTATCTGAAACTTTTAAAATTATGTAAAAAAGAAACTTTTTCTGAGGCCGCAGAATATACTTCAATTTTTAGCGTTGCTTAGAGAAAGTGTGATTTTTATCAGATTTTTCGACTTTAAGTAGCTTTTTCCTAGTCCCCTCCTTTTACATCCTGAATAATCCACAATTCCAAGTATATTCATCTTTTTTGTTCCATCGGAGCATTTTTCTTTGCTAGTTTACGAAATGATCGTCTCTAACCTGTCAGTAACGGGTTTGCACTGCTCTAACCTGCATTTAACGGGTTATTCTTACTGAAATTTTTTACAGGGGCAATATTTCAAATTCAGTGAGGTCACCAATTCTGAACCCTTTAACCCTAAGTCCACCCCCAGCATCAAATACAGCTATCTGAGATTGCCTTGCAATCAAACTTCCTACAGTTATCAAAAGCGTAATGCCTTGGCTCAGAAATGCTCATTGTATTCGAATGAAAAATTTGAATCGGAGAATAAGTGGGAGAAGAGTGATATTCAGCAGAGTCAATATAGCATTGCTTCGTTTTTATCCATTGCGTAAATATTTTGATAGCGAATAGAAATTTTTATGAGCATTCTACTCTAATGCTTTTGTATTCAATTTTTGAAGGTTGAATCAAATCAAAGGAACATCTGCTCTTTTGTAAAGATATTTTTCTATATATTTAAAGATATAAAAACGGGTAAGGTACACTCCGATGATCAGTGTATAGTAATTCGGAATATCTTTTGACCAAAATGAATCGCTTGATATTTTTCAGGTAAAAAGTTTTTAGCAAACGGAATACGTCAGCTAATGTGTTACATATAGCTAGGCTTCTGTTCAAAGAGAGCTTGAGTTAAAAAATGTTGTACTAAGGCAATTAAGCCAAGGAGGACAAGGAGAGCATTTGCCCCCTCTCCCTCCTCGAAATGGAATGAAAACTTTTGTTCCAGAAGAATGTCCTTCGTAAAAAATTTAAAAAACTCGCGAAAAGTGCATTTTGAAAGACCGTCAAAACAGATTTTTAGCGATTTTTCATGTAAGCTAGTAAACGCAGAATAGAAAAAAAAATTTTGTCTTACTGCACATAGATAAGGCAAACAAAGGCCGAGAATGGATGAAAATCAGAGTGCTTGATTGTCCAGAAAGCGTGGATTAAAATAACCTGACATTCATTGAAAACTACATATATTGTTATATTCGTGTTGTTATATAATTATTTGCATTTATATCGTTTTATTACAGTATTATATAATACATGTTGTGTCTGTTTTAGTAGTTCTAGAAAATGCTAGGTCTTAATTAATAGTAGTATTGACTGTATCGACAAATCTTAGATATTTTTCTGCCTTTTCAGTAACTAAAGTGTTTGGTAAATTTTTTAGTCTGCTGGTAAGGCTGCAATTCAACGAAGCTATCTCTGGGGAGACCAACGGCACGAGTAAGAACTTATGTCTTTTGTGTATTTCGATTTGCTGAATGCTATGGTAATGCTGTATCAAAGAATAGGACTCTCCAACCCCTTTTAGACTAGAAAAGATAAGAAATTGTAACGATATCAGAACAAGAAAAGAATTATTTAAATACCAAAATTTATTTTAATATTCGTCTCTTATTTCAAACTTTGTAAAGATTTTTTTCGGAAAGTTCTTATCTTCCAACAAAAACGTTATTAAGGTGGAAGATCAAAAAGAGAGATCGGCGGTCAATATTACGTCAATATATTGCTTGTAGTGGACGATGGCGTAAAGAAGGCTCACGAAAACGACCTTAACCTTTTCGTTGAAACAATCATGGCCGCAGTATGAATGTACATATATAATTTACGATGTGGGTTTATCATAGGTAGCACGTTAGCGGGTACGTATAATATACTTGGTACCCCTAACATATGTCCTCCCTCCCCCCTCATAGCTATACCGGAACACATCTGGGAGGTGCGGGTTTTTCAAAAGGACTCGATGTAGTTTTTAATTTTTGTTTACACTCAAACCGAGTTTGTAATGAGTGTGTAAAGTTTTGGCGTAACATTGTAACATATGTCGAATTTCGGTGATTTTTCCATGGTTTGTGAACGACTCAGTATTAATGTTTCAAACAATTAAATAGTTTTGAATTGTAGAGGAAGGAATGCTCCAGATGTCACTTTTTTGTTTGTGAATCTTGCAGTAGTTCTCGACTCGAATGGGATTGCAAACAGAGTGAAAATCAGGTGACGAGAAAACATACTTCGATCGAGTTTTCGACCTGTTTATGTCTGTTAATAACACCAATAATTAGCCCCAAATATTTTTTCCTGACAAAAATGTACTACGGCTCAATGCTACTTTTTGCTTACTTGCAAACTTTTGTTCACTTAACACGGAGTTATATATAGGTATTTAAACATTACGCTCTAGTGGATGGTGAAAAAAACAGGTTTTGTATAAGATTTATCCATCAACTTCTTCGGTTATGAGTTAATATCAATTAAATGAAATAAAAACAAAATAAGTTCTAAGGGCTACACGTCGCAGCAAACCGCATTTAGAAAAACCCAATATTGAGTTACTTATGGAGGTATAAAGTTCGAAATCATGGGGTGTTACATAGGGCAAAAAACACGTTTTCTTCCATTTTTCATTAATCAATATCTCAAATATTTAGCGGAAAATTACTTTTCTACATACAAATGCACTATAATTTTAAGACTACAAACCGGGACAAAGCGAATTTCTTCACACTCAATGTGGACTTAGGTTCAGCTTTTTAAAGTTCAAAATGTGGTAGATGGTGGAAAAATACGTTTTTGTCCAGTGTTTTGTTCGCCACTACTGCCTTTAGTCGGATTAGGTCGAATGAAATAAAAATAAATTACTTTCTTAAGGGTATACGTCACAGCAAATTGCATATGTTTACATCAATATTTAGGTTTTTTCGGGCGGTGTAAAGTTAAAAATTGTGAAGATTGAGTATGTTTCTGTCTTGTTTTTTCTGCCAAGTCCTCTGGTTATCAGTCAGGACAGGATCTCAAGTCTAAAAATATACCAGAAATCAAACGTGAAACGCCAGTGCGGTGCGTTGGTTCACACTCGACAAAAGTATGAAGCGGTTTACATCTAATATTTATTCGCTTACAGGCCATCTCGGAGACTTAATTTTTCATAAATGTTAATCATAATATCAGAGTAATCATAGAATTACGAATCTAACTGAGATATTCTATACACTCGGTGGTTGTGTAAAGTTAACACTGCAAGTTTATTTTAGGTCTAGAGCCTTGCGAGAGCTTAGTTTTCTCATAAATTTTCACGTAACGTCAGAATTACGAATCTGACTCCTAGCTTTCTCTATACCCAATAGTTGTGTAAAGTTTGCACTATTCATTTATTGTTAATGTGTAAAAATTTACAGAACATATTTATTTCGCCTTCAGAGCGTTGCAAAACGTTAATTTTTCCAGAATGTTTCGTAAGGTTAGGATAACGAATCTGACTTAATGCCTTCTTTACACCCGATAGTTATGTCAAGTTTACACCGGAAATTAGCTGTAGCTTCACAGCATTGCAGAACCATAATTGTTTAAATTTTCCATGTAACGTCAGGATTACGAATTTGTGTGTAAGTGTTCTTTAACCTTATAGTTACGAAAGTTTATGCTTAATACCTTTGATTTGTTTAAATAATATAAGGTTGTCTTACTCAAAAAAAGATAATACTGATGTTCTAAACAATATTGTTTCCGTGTTCTCAGACTGCTGTCATTATTGTGAAAATTTACCGCACGTGTTTGCTGACCGATTCATTTCAAACATGCTAATTAAAAGTAGGGTACTAGCAAAGAATAAAGCTCCGATAAATCAAAAAAGACGAATATGTTTGGGATTTCAGATTAATAGGGATTTAAGAGGATGGGACTAAGCAAAAGCAACCCATGTATACGCCTATTGTCACAAAATCTGTTTAAAAATCAGTTCTTTAGGCAATGCAAAAATTGAAGTATATTCTGTGTGCCTATGAAAAAATTTAATCTTGTTTAAATAATTTCAAATGCTTCACGTAAGAGTGTATAAACATAATCCAAAGTAAATATTTATTTAAATTGCTTGAATGTTGCAACGCTGATTTGATTCGTATCTTGATAGAAAATTAAGTGTAGTTGGAGTTAAAGGTGTTTTATTTTGTTATCATTAGCATAATAGCAAGCAGACCTGGCGTCAATTGATTAGTGCATGCAATCGTTATGGGCATGCAAGTGTAGTTACATGTAGTCTTTTTCACGCAAGCTTACGCGTTTCCCATTGCTCTTGCTGCTTATTCAATCGTTTTTTTGGTCCAATAATTTATTTCAATCTGCAGGCCGCAGAAAACACTTCGATTTTCTGCGTTTCCTAGAGAAAATCTGATTTTTAACAGATTTTGCGACTTTAGGCATATATATATGTAGCTTTTTCTCAATCCCTCCATTTGCATCCCTAATAACCCGTACTACCAAGTCTATCCGTCTTTTTTGTCCCATCGGAGCATTTGTCTTTGCTAGTGGGTTAATATATGCGCGTCCAACGTTTTTGAAAATGCTCGAGTTCGAATAGACATTGAGAAATTTTTCTGGGGGAACATTAGGCAAGATGAAGACAAAATATGCGTGGCAAGCGGAAATTTTCTACAAAATTGCTTTTTTGGTCAGAAGCTCTGAATAACATAGTTTTAACGTTATTTTAGCATTCATATCCAGTTTTTAGGTCATTTTGGCCCAAAAGTCATTGTTACTTCAGACCAACTGACCCCCTTCGTAGAACGGCCATGCTGCGCACTTGTGGTCATGAGCACACATGGTCGTGGGTATGAGAGGGTGGTGTGGGCAGGGGTACATAAACCTGCACTTGCTAAGTGGACTGAATGTTATATTATCGCTAAAATTTAATAAGCGTCCTTTGACAAACGTCAATCGTTTATACTTAATTTCAAGTACACGAATGGCAAAATTTAAAATCAGGCTTAGATTTTGCCTTTTTTTCCGTAATTTTTCGTTTTTATCTTATACGGTGGTCTCTATCCCAGGCCCAGCACATGTTCTCTCTATATATATATAGATTAACTTCGGAAAATGTTGAATAAACGTGCTTAGACTAGAATAACAGTTTCTATTGCGATGATCGACCCAAAGCGCCAAAGTTTTTTGGAATTATGCCATGAAATTAGCAAAAAGTCCTAAAATAAGTTTACATTTGATCCAATAAAAGTCTTAATACATATTACAAAGATCACTTTAAAATTCCTTCCACAAGCTTTAAAACCATCGACTCAAAAAAGCCTTTACCTCAAAATCTTTAATTTTGCGAAAAAAATTAAGTAAAATGTGTTGTTTTAATCGGGGAGCAAATTCACAAAAATGTCTAATTTATAAAAACATGTGGTCATACTCATTTGCTAATTGAATTTTATTAAATCTAATTTATTTCAATTTTTTCGAAATTTGTTTGTTTTTATGTTTTAGTAAGAATGATCGTCAGAAGCATATGTGAGCGGCACCAAAGTTCTTGGGGGAAGGGTGCAAGATTTTTCAAATGTCAAAAATGGCATGGCGAAAAATATCATTTTTCAACGTTTTTCATCGAGCGCTATATATTGGCATCAAAAAATTCCTAAAAAAACAAAAGCAATTTCCAGAAATTGAATTCTGGGGGTACGTTTCTGAGCAGTGCACACCCCCTCAAACCCCTACGCCCTGAGTATGGTCAGAAGACAATTAAAAAAAAAGATTGACGCGTACCCCTTGTTTTTTAATCTAAAAAGGCAATATACAAAATTAATTGTGGAGCTGACCTATGATAATTTCTATGCGGTGCATCTATGATCACAATCATACCATTGCAGCTTTAATGTCACCCCAATATTTATTTGAAAAAATTCATTTGGAAAGATAATTGCATATTTCTCAATTAGTTTTTTAATTTGTTTATAAGAAATCTGTATTATACTTTATGTGAAACTTTTATTCACAGGCATCAAAAGTATACCTTCACCCAAGCCTGCGCGCTTCGGTGGAACTCACGTTAGCCGGCTTGGAAATATTGCCACCAAATCCGGTATATTTAAGAGTATTTCAAGGTATCTTATCTGTATCAGTTGAGACAGCAGGGTAGAAGAGACTTCTGAGCTTACAATCAAAAAATTAAGTTTATGAACCTTGGAACGTCATTTATCACGCGTATGTAAACCTACTTGAGAATTCGTAGGGATCTAACCATAGAACTATGCTTGCCCTTTTGTAGAATATTCTAAATACTCAAAATTTTATTTTTAATATACATATTTCGGATCTAGTATACGATTTTCCCGCCACTGTTTTTTAGCCGATTCAAATAAGCTACAATGAACTACACTGTAGATTCAAATAAGCTACAGTGACCAACACTATTTTTATTGATACGAGTCAGAACGTGTTTGATAATTTTTGTGTAAAGTTTGGTCACTGTAGCTTATTTGAATCAGCTAAAAAACGGTGGTGGGTAAACTGTATACTAGATCCCATATTTTAAGAAAATTCGGAAATATCGAAATTTGTGTACTTATTTGTTGTTAGTGATTTTGTATTCTTAGGTCATACACGGGCAGCAAAAAAATTCTAGGTTGGAGTAAAATCGCTAAAAAACTGCCAAAATTTAATTGTGAGAGTCAGTCGGATTTTCGAGGGTTTCGGATTCCTACGCTTCAAACCTCCTCCGCCTGTATGCGCACCTGATGTAAAGAGGCGAATGCATTCTATAAAAGTCGTGACCATAGGTGCACAGCATAGTCGATCAGGGGGTATGGGGGTTGGGTGAAAAATGGAGTTTTTTCGGCTAAAATGACCTGAAAAAGTAGAATAAACGCTAACATAGCGTTAAAAGAAGTTATTACACAGTTTCTGGTCAATTTGAAGCGCTTTTGAGAAATTTTTTTAAATTTTAATTTGTTGCCTTCATTTTGCCTTAATTTATCACAAAATTTTTATTGTTTCTATTCTGTGGGTTTGTACCCCAAACCCCAACATGCATGTCCAGCCGTGACTCGAAAGAATACTTCCATGATCGAATGCATTTGATGAATGCAGAATTTGCCCAAACTGATTGAGTTTTATAAAGTTTTCCGTTTTGAAAAACAGAAAAATCACTATGTATACGTACGTGCTTTTAATTAAAAATCGCAAAAACACCAGCATTCCCAAAAAAGTCATTCTATATTATATATATGACGATTTAATCGAAAAGTGAAGTCTAAGCAACTCTGTAAAGCACTACAGTCAAACACGTTTTCCAAAAGCTTTGCTTGATGATTCACGGTAAAATTCACAATGTATCAAAGTTGCAGATCATTTAGCAGGTACAAATGCACAAACAATAACTTCCAGGGCGTCACGTATTTTTTCGCACCTCCTTGCAGTCATACAAGTTACAAATCGTCTCACTTTTAGATATTATCAGAAAACTTATTTAATTTGGAACTAATTGGTATATTCTTCATGCTAAATTAGAAATAATTATCGCGGGAACTTGTGAGGACAGAAATCTTCGTATGACTAACCGTACCATATAAGTCACATTCACACTAGATCGCGACTCAGGAGCTAACTAAATTAATAAGCGTTAGATTGCTAAAAAGCTTTATGAAAGTAAAATATTGATAGCTGACATGCGCAACTTGATTGCTAAAACTGTTTTATGCTATTTGGTATAAAAAGCCCGGAGTTTGTCGTAGGAAAGTCAAAATGTCCTAAATGATGGCAATAATGAATAAAATAAAAGTTCCCCTTAGGTCATTGGATACATTCTGATTATCATAGCAAACAGAGCTTTTTCTCTTAAAATATCTGCAATTAACAAGTTAAAGATAGCTTGTAGGCTTTTCATGTTGTTTATAAGCCATTGAAGACCGCAAAATACGCCGTTCCAGTGTTATTGACGTTTAATTGAAAAACTGCTATGAAAAAATTTTTTTGCATTTAGCGACTTCTGATGAGTTCTTCGCCCAGCGATTTGTATAGCTAATTTTTCTAGTCTAAAAATACTTAAGCTGTGTCGAAGATGATTCTAGTCATTTTCTGGGGAAATTTATATGGACAAATTCGCAGCTTGTTCTAAAAAGTTAGAAAGCAAGAAGGATTTACTTGTGAATTTATGTTTGATTTTTAAACATATTGATTGGTTTGAGGCTGTTTCGAGTGCAAATAAAAGCCACCCTAAGCACACTTCATTTTCAAATTTGGATGCTGATTTAAATAATGTATTGCTTATAAATAAAAAAATCAGCGTTATGGCTGCAGGAGGAGTGTGCAAAAGGCTATTGGACACTCGGTAGATATATTATCTAATAGCCAGTAAGGCATACCTCAGCGGACACCTGCACAAGCAAATCAGTATGCTTACTACCTCAACTGGGCGTATGGAAGGGGTGTTGGTGGTATTCAGTATGCACCCATTAGAAGGCCGAATACCTCCCCGTAATTCAATTTTTTAAATTTTTTTGTTTTTTGCTTTTTTTGATGCTAATGGATAGTGCTCTATGAGAAACGTTGGAAAATAGTGTTTTTCGCCATAACATTATTTTTGAAACCATTCATTGGCCTTTGAAAAATCTTGTTAGTTCTCCACAGAGTTTTGGTGCTGCCCACGTATGGTTACTACTTGCCCGTATGGCAGACCGAATTTCAGATATCGTAAGATGAAAGTTCGGTGACGCCTTACACTTCAATAATATAAAAAAGTCCACTAGCAAAGAATAATTCTCCGATAGAACAAAAAGGGCAAATATACTTGGAATAGCGGATTATTAAGGGAATAAATGGAGGGAACTAGAAAAAAGTCACCTGTGCGCAAAATAAGTTATAAGAATGGACTAAAAATCAGACTTTCTATAGAAAAATCCAAGTGTATCCTGCGGTCTACACGAGATTTTTGTGGCATCAGTGTAAGAAATAAATAACCAATATTTTATTCTTTAAAAGAAATGATCAATATAAATTACAGAAAACCACAAGTCATTTTGTTTACAAACTTAACTGAATGCAAGTCGGAACGACCACTGTTGCAATGGCACAGAAGCAAGGGAAGGCGCTAAATTTGCGCAAACAGGTTAGTTTCAATTAATTTAGCACACGGCGCAAGAAAAATGAGCGACATAACCGTGCAAATAAAAACAATTGTGCCCAATGAAATTTCGGTAATTTTGACAGCTCAGAAAGCTGATACAGGAAAAAATGTTCCTACATCATCTCAGCACGTGTGAGTGTAAAGTTAAAAAACAGCATGACGCGAATGTCATAATTCATGAGTATCTACTGAGCCACTCAACTGAATATAGATTAAATATTGTCATAAATATGCGATACCGATATCCAACTAAATTGGTGGCTTTCAAGCACAAGTCAAATTTCCCTTCTAAGCTCATCGGCAAACGGGTGTAAGAAATCTTTTGAGGAGACGCCATATTCCTCAGAGGCCGAAGAATACACTTTGATTTTTGTGTTGCTTGAACTCGATTTATACTTCACGCGAACCGCGCCGCTAAGAGGTTTTATGGCTACAGTATACCCGAAAATCTGTCGACCCTGCGCGAATATATTGTGGCCAAATTCGTTTGCCGCATCGCGCCTTGCGTTTATACTGCAAGCGGCAGGCTCGCCGCGTAAACGAATAAAACGGCGCTAAGGTGGCGCTTTACCGTCGATTCTCAGCCACTTTGCCCAGTGTGTTTATACTTCCTGCAAACTGCCGTGTTTTTTTGTACAAGGTTCCTTTGTACATGTACAAAGATGATCTTCAAACGTCTTTGTACATATTGAGCATGCAAATTTTTGTGTACTACAATATATCACAGTAGCGATTTTAGTGTGTTAAAACAAGGTTTTTCGATGTTTATAAGTGCATTTTAGC
This sequence comes from Mermis nigrescens, assembly GCA_036768485.1. NCBI lineage: Eukaryota > Metazoa > Nematoda > Enoplea > Mermithida > Mermithidae > Mermis > Mermis nigrescens. The sequence continues at coordinate 178,065 of JAVLUZ010000753.1, read as the reverse complement.
TAATTCCTGGGTTTCTGACGCTAAAAATTACTAAAAATTGTCCTAAAACGGCGCAAAGCGCCGAAAAATTTGACATTTTTCCATTCCAAGTGCAAATTCTGCTGTTTTAAAGATATGTAAGACAGACAATTACTCATTTCGCCGCGCACCGACAATTTCTTGGAATTTTACACCTTTTAAAACTATTTGTCCTCCAAAAATCCTTGTACATGTTACAAAGACAGTCCTGAAAAGTCTTTATACATCGGGAAAAATCTTTGCCAAATACAAAAAAAACCGTGGCGAACTGCCGCTCCATTGAGATTTAAAATGATTTGAGTACTAACACTTCATTAGCATTCGCAAGGACAATAGGTGTTTTGACTTTTGCGGCGCGGCGAAATATGCATAAAAATGCTAAAAATATTAATTTTTGCCCCATGTGCGTGGCAAAAGTATAAATTTAAAAAGCTGCGAAAAAATCTTATTTTTTGCTAATTAGTCCGCGGCGCGGCGACCGCGTGAAATATTAATCGAATTGCAGCAGCGAATAATTCCGGCTGCTGCGCCGCTGCTCAAAATTTAAATGCGTTCAAGCGAAATTTCTGCGGCGGTCGTCGCCGCCATTTCTCGCCGCTTCTCTCGCAGCGTGAAGTATGAATAAGGCTTTAGAGAAAGTCTGGTTTTTGGCAGATTCTTATAATATTTGTTATTCGCATAGGTTACTCTCCCTAGCCCTCTCCTTTCATGCCTTTAGTAATCCGCTGCTCCAAGTATATTTGTCGTTTTTGCTCCATTGAAGCATTTTCCATTGCTAGTTACCTACTTTTGATTAGAACGATATCAGTAAATCGATTAATAAAGGCATCATCAACTTGCCAAATAAAATATAACACTTGAACAACGCAGTAAACAAGATTGTTCTTCCACATCAACGTCTGCATTGCATACAAGACTTCTGCCCTACTTCTTGATTATGATGTTATTAATAGCAGGTTTTCAAAAAGTTAACTTCTACGTAGTTTCGAAATTAAAATTGATTTTCACTGTGAAGTTTACGCAACTATTGAGTCACAAAAAGACAACGTCAGATCCGTAATACTGATTTTACGAAGGAAAGTATATAAAAAACTTACTTTGTACAAACTACAACCTCCTGAGCCTTATAAACTGAAGTGTAAAGTTTACACGACTAGACGATGTGCAGCCAATCGCCGAAAGTTCGTAATCTTCGTAATCCTGATGGTACGGAGAAATCCCTGTGCTTTGAAAAGCACCTGACCTTCATTCCTCTGTAGCTAAAGTTTATTCTAGGTGTAAAATTCACATCATCACTCATCGTAAAGAAATTATCTAAAATCTGATTTTCAATCCGTATGTTCAGAATAACCTTTTGCAAAAGAATTGACCTTCCGCAACACTCTAGGAGAAAAATAAACCTTTAGTAATAACTATTTTGCACCAACATTGAGGAAACTGATTCACCCTGTAGATTGTCTAAACTTTAAGAGTAAAACATTCATAGAGTTAAGATCATGCCCCTGCTCATAACGGAATAAGACCATAGACAAAATGGAAACATAATGTGTTAATCACCCAAGCCCTATAACTTTACATCTTAGGATTAATCAATACTAAGTGTATCGAAACGCATATTACTGCGATGTATAATCCTTAGGACGTTCATTACTTTTTACATTAATCCTGACACACAAATTTATAACCGGAGAATTAGCAGACAGAATAATTGCAAAAGCGTTTTTTTCACCACGGAGCTAGTACTTTACACATCCAGACTAACTTAGTATTGAGTTCTAAGAATTCTGACCAATGCGTATCATAACCGCAGCACTCGTACTTCCTTTTTAGAATAGTCCACACAACTCGGTCTATAACAGGAGAAGTTATATCACCAAAAATTGGTAAAAACATGTTTTTGTATACCAGAGTTTAAAATTTACACCTTCACACCCTAATAACGTAATAAGTTTAAAGAAACACGTCCAAGTGCGATGTGTGAGTTATAGAAGCACTTTATTTTTAGTATACTTTGCATGTCTTGATTTAAAACTAGCGAAGTTGACAAAATTAAAAAAATGTAAAAAAGTGTATTTTTCAGCACCAGCAAGGTGTAAACTGTAAAAATCCTAAAATAACTACCCGTTGAGTGTGAAAAATGTGGTTTGGGCCAATTTGTAGCCTTTGAGTTGTAGTACGTTTGTGTGCCGAAAACTTTTGTTATACATCCTGCTGGAGATATTAACCAATCAAAAAGAAGAAGAAAATAAGTTTTCCACCTCATGTGAGATATATGATTTCGAACTTTACTCCTACAGTAGTAACTCAATATTGAATTTTTTAGACGCAGTTTGCTCCTACGTGTAGCCCTTGGAACGTACTTCATTTTAATTCTACACAATTTGTCCTGGCTTATAACAGGATTAGTTGACGGAGAAATCGGAGACAATTCCTGTTTTTAATTTTTTAACACTGTTCTGTATATTGTAAATTTTAGGCTTCTTGATCTAACTCCGCGCTGAGTTTAAAAATTTTTTATCAGCGAAAAAGTAGCCCTTGATTTTTGGTACATTTCTAACAGAAAAATTTTTGGAACACACTAACAGTGTTGTTGGCAGGCTTTAAAAAGACAAAAACGCGGCCGAAATCTGTCTTTACAAACCGCAGGTTTTTACACTCTTTACACAATCTCTCGAAAACTAATACGAAATTCTAATTTAAAAAAAATTTCTTTTAGCAAATATCATCCTCTACAGTTCTCTACCATTGAAATGTATGAGACATTTATGCTAGATTGTGTACAAGCGTTCCGATAAAACAGTCACAGATTTCTATATGTTGTAACGTTACGCCAAAACTTTACACGCTCATTACAAACTCGGCATTAGGTGTAATCGAAACTAGAAGATTGCACATCCGGTTTTTACGTTATTAATATTTTGAAAAAGTGTATCTTCCAAAAATGTTACAGTGTTGCGGTTGGGGCAGAGACTTGGCCAGGATTTTGCTTCAGGGGGGCATACACAAATTTTAAAGACTACTTTTGCATTGAAGGCTTTGATATTTTGCAGTAACACGTTATGCATAGTAAAACTGAGTTTTTAGACCTTTAGTACTGTATCCTAGCTAATTTATTGGTTGCTGACCATCAAAAATACAAAAAGTGTAAAGCGGCGCGAAGCTGCGGGAATTTTATATATTTGTATTATTTTCATGTAGAATTTACGGCCTTCCTATTGACAAGCGGTCTAAAAATCATAAGTAGCGCAAAAGAAAACAAAATGTGCGCAAAAACCCATGAAAATTTAGCAATTTTTTGAATTTACAATAGGATTATGTGTTGTTGTAAAGGAAGACAAACAAACCAGAGAATAATAACAGAAAGTCATCAATATAAAAAATCAAATAAATAAATAAATAAATAAATAAAAGGTAAATAAATAAGGCATGCTGTCACTTAAAAAGAAACTAAAAGACGAGAAATAGTATATACACATGTACATAAAAAGCACACAAAATTATTTTATGAGAAATTTTGGGTTTTTTTACGAGGCGCAAGAGTTCAAGTGAGACGAAAGAAGTAGGCGGGAGTGTATACAGAATAAATACACAAAAAACGTAAAAAATCAAATAAACAGGCGAGGTCATCAGAGAGGGACTAGGTTGCTACAGTTTCGTGCCTTTAATCCTCTGTCTGTCACTGCAACCTAGCGGCACCAGTCTACGCGGCTAGACTGTCTCTCAACTCACGAACAACAACCAAAAGGAAATGCAAATAAGAACACGAAAATTACTTATAGAAAATCTAGTCAATGTGCCCCTACTTCTGTATTTTTAGGATAATGCTGCACATGACAAAAAAAAACTAGGCGAACGCGAAAAATTTCAGAAAATCTCAGTCAATGTGCCCCTACTTTCGTATTTTCAGGATAATGCTGCACATGACAAAAACTGGGCGAACGCGGAAAAAGTTAGAAAAACTCAGTCAATGTGTCCCTACTTTGGTATTTTCGGGTAAATGCTGCGCATTGACAAAAAAACTAGGCGAACAAGAGAAAGAAAACGAATGAAAAAAAGTAGGTTCTCGTGTATCCAACCAATCAAGACTTATACGTTACAACAACCTGGTCCGCAATCCTTTTTGTACTTTTACTATTATGCTCAAAAAAGCATGCACATTTTCATTCAACTAGAAAATTGTACATCCAATCACAAAGCGATGTGAGGCGCTGGATTATTTTAGCTGATTCAAGTTTCTAAACTGATTGGATCTATATAACAATAAATAATAATGACTCCGCGCGAGGCGCCGAACAATTTTGACGTTTTTTGCCTTTTTGGACTTAGTTTTCTGGACACAATTGTTGCACCAGAGAAACCAACAAATTTCTGAAAAATATCTGGGGGCATGTGCCCCCGTGCCGCTTTCGTGCCCCCTCGTTCTACGCCCATGGTAAGGGGCCTGCTAGTTTTGGGGGAACCCAAGTATATTATAGGTACGCACTAACGCGCTACCTGTGTGTGACTAGCAAAAAAATGCTCAGATGGAATAAAAAAGACAAATATACTTGGGATTACGGATTATTAAGATGTAAAAGGAGGAGACTAAGAAAACTTTAGCTATGCATATGGCTAAAGTCGCACCATCTGCTAACAATCAGTTTTTCTCTAAGCAACACAAAAATATCGAAGCATATTCTGCGGCCTGCAACTTAAATAAACTATCGAATTAGGAAACTCTCGAATAAGTAGCACGTTAGCTACGCAGTAGCTCTGGGAAAGTAGTTGAAATAAACTATGAGCGACCGTCTTAGCCAAATGGATGAAATAGCAAAGATCGATGAATTCGAGTCAATCATAGAAATTGTTGGCATAAAATATTAGAAAATGCGTAAGTTTACGTGAAACAGACTACTGTATGTACACTTGTATGCCTGAAGCGTTGCGTGCAATAATTTATTGCCGCCAGGTATACTGGCTATAAGCATTTATTAATATAATTGCAATTAGTTTTCCATCAATCACGATAGAAAGCAAGTCAGCGTTGCAACTTGTAAGCGATTAGCAAAAAGTATACGTTTTAGATTATGTTTAAATATTCTTAAGTGAAGCATTGACAATTATTTAACGAAGGTTGCATTTTTTAGAGGCAGCGGTACTTCGATTTTTTGCGTTGCTCAGAGAGAGTCTGATTTTCAGCAGATTTTCCGACTTAAGGAATATATACTTACCTATCTTCTAGTCCCCATCTTTTACATCCTCAATAATCCTTAATCCCAAGTACTTTCGTCTTTTATGTCCCATCGGAGCATTTTTCTTCGCTACAACTCTATTTTTAATTAGCGAGATGGTAAATCGGTCAGTAAACGCGTACAGTAACATGCCGAAACAGGTTAGCAGAATTTAGGACACGGCGCAAGATTATTGAGGGAGATCCGTACAATCGAATACAATAGTGCATTATGGTAGATCGAAAATTTCAATAGCTCATATAGGTAAAATCCTAAAGCAGGAAAAAATGTATCTACATCATATCATCATGCTAGACATAAGATAACATAACATATGTACATAATACATAACCATATATGCAACGGCTTAAGATTTTGGAAGGAAGTTCTTGGCCATTTGGGGGAGGGTGGAATGACTTCAAATTTTTGGCCTAAACGGACAAAAATCGCCTGAAAACGGCTTTAAAATTCAATTTGTGCTAAAATCAGGAGGAGTCAAAAATTTTCTGGTTTCGGAGGACGACCCAATTTTGGGTGGATGATGTCCTTCATCCCACTTCTTATATGTATGTGCATAGAGACATTATAAACAGCATTATGTGAATTTCATTATTCATCTGTTGAGCCTTTTAAGTGAAAATTGATTTTATATTGTCAGAAAATTGTGATTCTGATATTCAACTAAATCGGCTATTTAACACAGGTCAAAGTTTCCATTTTATCTGTTCACTAAACCAATGGGACACGTTTTGAGAGGAGACCTTCTTTTAACAGAGGCCGCAGAATCAGAATTTACTTCGATTTTTTGTCTTGTTTGGAGATAGTCTGATTTTTAACAGATTCTTATGATTTTTGCGCGCATAGGTGACTGTTTCTTAGTCGCCTACTTTTATATCTTTAATGATCTACTATTCCAAGTATATTTATCCTTTTTAATGCATCGGAACATTTTCTTTGCTTGTAACATATTTTTAAATAGATGATTTATATGAATCAATCAATATACTCAAAGGTAACTTGCCAAATAAAATATGACTTGAACAAGACAGGAAACATGCTTTTTCATCCATTCACATATTGCAAATAGGACTTCTTTCCTCATTCATGCCTAATCTTGATGTTATTGAGAATAGTTTTTAAAAGAGAGTTACCTTCTATAACGTTTTAAAATTAAAATTAACTTTCAATTCAAACTATAGACAGCCATTGAGTCACAAAAAACAAAGTTAGACTTGCGATCCTGATTTTACAGAAAACAGACTGTAAAAAATTTTGCTTGTAATACCTACAACCTTACGGATCTAAAGTTAAAATGAAGTGCAAAGTATATAAAAATCGAAGGTGAACAGTAAATTGAAATGGGATTTGAAATCCTTATAATGCGGAAAAATCCTCACGAATCGATTATTATTTCTGAGAAATTTTACCTTTGGCAATACTCTGTAGTTGGAGTTATTTTCTAGTGTAATCCTTAACAACCGCTGAGTGTAAAGAATGTCTAAAATAGGATTTGTAAACTTAATGGCTCGAGCTACATTGTACGAAACATTGATTCTCCACAACACTCTGGGAGCAAAATACACTTCAGTGTAAAGTACTTTACACTTCCATTGCGTGCAATCTGATTCATCGGGTAGAATGTTTGTCTCTTATGCGCAAAGCATTCATAGAGCAGGTATCTGAGTTAAAATGTAAGAACATAATGTGACTGACGGAGAAACATGTTTTTTATCTAGAATTAAAACTCTACCTATCCAGGATAATCTTGATATTGAGTGTAAAATTCCATCAAACTGCGATTTCTAACAATTGAAACTTTTTTATTCTTTTACATTAGTCTAGACATACCAATTTGTAATTGGAGAACCTAGCAGACAGGATAATTGCAAAAAGTTTTCCATGATAGAGCTGGTACTTTACAACTCCGAAATGACTCAGTATTTAGTGTATAAAATTGCAAAAAAGAGCAATTTGTAACCGCCGCTAGAATAGTCCGCACAGCCCGATTTATAATCAGAGTAGTTAGCTGACAAAAAATGGAAAAAACGTATTTTTTTACGCCCGAATTTCAACTTTACACGTTCAGACCTAATTCTGTATTGATTTCAAAGACGCGCCTTGAAATGCGACGAGTAACTCTTTAGTTGTACTTCATTTTAGAACACTTCGCACTCCTGATTTATAAGCGGAGCGATTGATAATTGTAGCAGTTCAGAGAGTGGAAAGCAAAATTGCTTTTAAGCTATATCTTATTCAAGCGAATCGAAAATTTTAAGTCAGATTTGTACTTTCAATGTTGCTAAAAAGAGTCTCAAGAACTGTCATCCTAAAAGCCCTCGAACTAAAGTTATGTTTTCATCATGTTTTCGCAGTCGAAATGCACCATCATAGCAAAAACTCCTAGTCAATAATAAGCTACACCTTCTTTCCATGCTGTGACAGTTATTACTTTCGCTTAGTGCAATTTTTTATGCTCTTTCTAAATATGTATGTTTTTTGTGTGAAAAAATATTTTTGAAGGATATACAACTAAGAAACTGTTACAATGAATAAGGATAGGCGCCTAGTGGATATTAATGCAAAAACAAGAAAAAAATAGATTTATGTTGCATTAGACACAACCAGGGTTTGCATTTAAAAAGCTCGAAAGTAATAAATCACTAAATTTTTTATTAGAACCTTACTTCCTTATTTTGAGTTGTTGTGATATCACTGTAAATAGGCAGAAAATGCTTATTTTCTACTACTCTATAACTTATCATCAACCTGAACCATTAAAAACCATGTAACTGAAGCTAAAACGAGACTAGACAAAGTTTTGAACACATGGATGAGGAAGAACAGAAAAAATTCCAATAAAGTGATTCATTAGGCCTCCGGCATATAGTACGGTGAACGAAGGGTTAAACTTCTCAAAATTGGTGAAATTGGTGAATGTAAGCAAAGGTGAAGTCAATTGGGAATCCTGATGTGCCTGAGAACAGTTTTGCAAAACATTCTTCCCATTTACAATATTATAGAAGTGGAATGAATTCTCAGGGTAAAATGCACTGAGTTTAAGCAAAAATTCAAAGGCAAAGCCGTTATCTTAATGTTATGGATTAATACTTTTCTGTAATGCTCCGAATCTAAAGTTAACTTTTAGTGTAAACACTACACTAAGAGCAAAGGAAACTTATAATCGGATTTGTAATCTTGACGTACGAAGAACATTTGTTTTTAAAATTGAGCCTTTGCAATGCTCTGGTACTAAAGATAATTTCCATTTTAAATTTCACAAAACTTTTCATTGTAAAGGAACCTTACAGTCAGATTCGTAATTTTGAAGTTACGGAGACATTTTGTGAGAATCCACATCTTGCTATGCTTTGATAGTGAAATGAATTTTTTGTCAAAACTCTACACCTCTACATTAACTCAAGATTGCAAACTTCATGCAAGTATTGGGTGTAGAGAAAACAAACAGTCAGGTTCGTAATCCTGACGTTACATAGAACATTCGGAAATAAATTGACCTTTTGCAACACTTCGAAAGTAAGATGATTTTCTAGTGTAAACTTTACACCTCTACAATAAGTTATTATTTAGTAAAATCAAAGGCGCCTGTGTGCTTGTTTGATCCTTAATACTAAGTATATTTTTATAAATAGGATCATTTCCCATCTCCTATTATTGGAAGTTGACAGACAAAAACCTACCACAAACGTCTTTTTTCACCCCAAACATGGAACTTCGAATCTCCAGAAATAAATCAGCATTGTGTAAAAAACGCAACCAAGCGCAATAAAAAATCATTGACTTGTACTTTATTTTTTAAAATAGTTTGCACCATTTATTTCATAACTGGAGTTGTTGAAAAACAAAAAATAGACAAAAACAAATTTTTTTACCCGAGAGGTTAAACTTAACACCATTAGAAGTAACTTTGTGTTGAGTTTTAAGAAAAGCGCCCAAATACGTTTTGTAAGCCTGAAGTAGTACTTTTTTATAATACTTCGCAAGTCCTTATTTACAACCGGAGCTGATGACGAACTGAAAGAAAGTAAAAACGTGTTTTTGTGTTCAACCTCACAGTGTAGACTGTACACCGCCAAAACTGGCTCTGTATTGATCTAACATAAACGCAATCACCTTCATCGTGTAGCCCCTTAACTTAAGTACTATCCCACAAATATGTTTTTGGAGACTCTTACGAAAAATTTGGCAGACATAAACAAATCGAAAACTCGAACAAAATGTGTCTTATCACCCCCAGATTTTCGCAATACTTTTGAACTAATGCCAACTAAAAGCCAAAAAGTATGCTTAAAAGATGCATTCCTCTACAATCCTATTCCATTATATTGCATGAAGCATTTATGCTTACTTGTGTATAAGCTAGGCGGAAAAACCGTACTCGCTTTGTATAAGCTATAACTTTAAGCCAAAACTTTTTGAACTCCTTACTAAGTCGGTATTGAGTTCAAACTAGAACGAAAAAGGAGCATAATTTTTTTTATATACATCGATCAAAAAAGAAGCGCACCTACCAGATGTGCCCCGTTGTAGCTGCAGGGTGCACAGGTGTTAGTTGTACCAGGCTTATTATAGGTGCGCATCAATGCGCTACCTATGACAAGTGCTAGATATTGTTAAGAACTTAAAAAGTAGCTTACTTACCCGTGCTGGACTAATTTCAAGTCATTAAAGCGTCAAAAAATAAGTACTTAATAACAAAGTGATGAATACGGGCGATGAGTGCACATACATGAGGATCAAAAGTCTGGGGAGAAGGAGCTCTGATCGAACAAAATTTAGAATTCCTCTGCAGAGCTCACAGAACAAAATTTTTGACTCTTTCCAAATTTCAGCCCAATAGTTCTCAAAAATAGATTGATCGCTGCCCTAATGTTCGCAAGTAAATTGATAGATCTCGTTTAATTATTTTAAAATTAATGTCGAAATAATTTCGATTTATTCGCAAGACTGCTGCTGTTAATTCAAATATGTATAAACTACGATTATGTGCCTTGATTGTGTTGTATAGAAGTCTAATTCACCGATTTTGGTTTCGTAGAGCGGTTTGTTTATATCTCGCGGTGCTCAACAAACGCTTGAAAGCTTTTGCGGGTGGTCGAAAAAGTTTAAACAGCAAAGCGGGATGGATTATGACGTAGCTGTACTGATAACTAAGTGAGTCTGAAAAACGATTCGCACACACGAAAATAGTCATTCTAAATATTGCAATGCGTTTACATTAAGACCACTATCTGCAATAATCTTAATTTTATGTACGCAATTAGGAAGTGGCTGAGTTGCTCTGTGCTTATGTGTGCAGAGGCATAAAGGTCAAAGGTCAGCTATGTTGATTGTATCAAGAAGCAGCTCCAACGCTCCTCTCGTTTATTGCGCAAAATCGTATCGGGAGATTTCAAGCAATGCTAAAGTTTACTTCCATTCTTTAAATTTCGAATTAGCGTTTAATTTCCCCTTCATTCTTATATGTTGCTAGTCTCCAAAAGTCATACGTAAGTGCAAGTGTGTTTTAGATCCTCTAATATCTACCTAAGCCTATAACATGTAATTTGCATTCTCGTTTCAAATGACTGTTCCATATATTTGTTGTGTCAGAGAGACACTCTGAAATGTAGAAAATAAAAATTGTATCCGAAAATCCAGGTCTTTTGAAAGAAAACCGCGTTCTTTCTATTCGTGCAAAAAACACAGTGGTGCATCAAAGAAGTGGTAAGGAAGCACCTACCTGAAGTGTAAATAATCCGATTCAAGATTTGCTGTGATGCTAGACTAAGACTAATTCATTGATTCAGCCAGAAGTAATCATAATGAAATTCACTTGTTTTTGTTCTTTTGAGCCAAATCGACTTAGAAAAAGTAAATTCGGCTTGTTTAGCGTTTAAATTACTGTGATGCGCTGCAAAGAAATAGAATACTGTACACAATTTAGCCATTTTCAACTTTATACTGGTACAATGTGCATCTCACTATCAGTCTGTTTCGCAAAAGCTTGATGCTTTATATGAAAAAAAATTTTAGCAGTATGATTGCTCGTGGCGATTGCGAATCAACTCAATGCGAGTACGGGAAATTGTCGATTTACATTATTAAGGGATGAAAATGCAAGATATAAAAAGCGCAGCATTGCGTGAAAGCAGCGAATTAAATTCTCCAAATTTTCTGTCTTTTACTTGGATAATTTCCTGAAAGAATTGGGGTAGCACACTCAATGGTGAGTAAATTTTCGTAAAATTCTATCTTAAGCGCTGCATTCTGTCAAAACTTTTGTGCCTAAAAAGCAGCTGACTAAAAAACTCCTTTATTCCTTAGCTTACTAGCATAGCTTTAGTTTTTGCACTATAAGATTCCCGCGTCTGATATCAGGAATATTTAATTTTACTGCTGCAAGATTTGCGTGAGCAAATCAAATCTGTCTGAATCGGATTATTACTGCAATAAAATACTATCTGGTGCAATATTTCACTCATAATTCTAATAAAATGCTATGAGTATGACGATATATTCAGTAAATGATAAAAAACGTTATCTGGTTTATTTAGAGACTAGCAAAGAAAAATACTCCAACGGGACAAATAGCGGATTAATAAAGATGTAAAAGGAGGGGACTTGGAAAAGTCAGCCATGCACGCAAAAATCATAAGAAATCGCCGAAAATCAGACTTTCTCAAATCAACACAGAAGTCGAAGTATATTCTGCGGCCTACAGAAGGTGGTTGTGGCAACACGTTAGATTGAAGGGGTTCCCATGAAACTGAAAATCCCCGCAGATTACTTCGAGTCCCAGAATTCTAGAAAAATTTATGTCGATCTTTGGCTGTTTCACCCATCAGACTACCCCAGAATTTTCATGCTTTCCATGTTTACTTGTAGCTTCAGTTAAAGAAATATGTAACACAACAGTTTCTTCCCTAAAAGAGAATTGATCAATCTGAATTACAGAAAACGACAAATTATTTGGTTTTCTAAAATTAATCGAATGTAAGTCCAAAGGACTGTTGTTGCGATGATGTGCGGCAAGACACTAAACATGCACGAACAACTTAGCACCAAAGAATTAAGGACACGGCACAATAAGAATGGGTGAGATAACCGTGCAACTAAATGCAATAGTGCATTATGATAGATGAAAAATTTTCACAGCTACATAGAATGCTGCAGCATAAAATGTATAACTACATCATCTCATCACGCTCTGTGAAGCTATAATAAACAGCAGATGCATATGTCATGATTCACCTATTGATCTTTTGACTGAATATTGATTACACATTGCCATGAAAATGCGAGTGATATCCAAGTAAATTTGCTGTTTAGCGCAGGTCGAAGTTTCATTCTAAGCTCTTCACTTTACTGGTGAAAAATGTTTTTAGAGGAAAACTTTTTTGGAAGGCCGCAGAATATACTACCATTTCTGTGTTGGTTAGAGAAAGTCTAATTATTAGCAGATTGTTATGATAATTTGCGCGCACAGGTTACTTTTCCTAGTCCCCTCCTTTTAGGCGTCTAAAAGTCCACTATTCCAAGTATATTTGTCCTTCTTTTGTGCCATCGGGGTATTTTGTATCTGGCTGATAACATACTTTTAATCAGCAAAACTTGAGTAAATCAGTCAGCAAAAACCAATGGTAACATGTCAAGATAATGAAAGCAGTTCAATTACTTGAAAAACAAGATTGTTCTGAATATCTGCATTTCTTTCTTTTAAGCAAATGGAGTATACCTAATTTATTAAGATCAAATGTTTTCAGTGTCCACTTAAAGCAAATACTGTGTGCAAAGAATAATTGGTTAAATCCGTTATTTAGACGTAATCACTAAAATTTTAAAAAATTATACTTCTACAATGCTATTGAAATAAGATTGATCTTTAGTGTACACTTTACACAATTATAACGTGTGAAGAAATTTCACAGTCAGATTTGTAATCTTGGCGTTACGAGGAACACTTTGGAACAAATGCATCTTTTGCATGGCTCTAGAACTATAGTTAGATTTCAGTGTAAACTTTACACAACACTGAGTTACAAGAAAGCATAGAGCCAGTTTCGTAATTTTGACGTTACACAGAACATTTTGAAATAATTCACGTATTGAATGCTTTGTAAATGAAATAATTTTCAGTCTCAAGTCTACACCTTTATTATAATTGATTGAAGTAAACTTTACACTAATAGGTGTAAATAAAGCTAACCGCCTGATTTGTAATTCTGACGTAATGGAACAAATTTTTAACAAATTCACGTTTTGCTATGCATTGGTATTGAAACAAATTTCAGTGTAAACTCCACTCCTTCTACAATATTTGAATATGGTAAATCTTAAACAATTACCCGGTTTTAGAGAAATTTAACAGCCAGATTCGTAATCCTGGCGTTACGATGAACTCTTTGAAAAAAATTCACGATTTGCAACGGGTTGGGAGTAGAATGATGTTTTAGTGTAACGTTTACACCATTACAATAACTCGATACGTGGTGTAATTATTCGCGCCTACAAGCATGTTTTATTCTCCATGCTTAAGACATTTTTATAACTATTATCGTGTCCTAAATCATATCGGGCGAACTTGACAGACAAAAATCTGACAAAAAATATTTGTTTACCCTAATGTTTCAACTTAACACCTTCAAAAAAACTCAGTATTGACTGTAAAGGAAGGCACCCTGGTGCGATGTGTAACCACTAAGATGCGCGTTATTTCTAGAATGATTTGCACCATCCGATTGCTCAAAGAAACGCATCCAAATGCGATGTGTACCTCTTAAGACGTTCTTTATTTTTAGAATGCTTCGCCCTCCCAATTTATAACCGGAATGGTTGACAAACTAATAGAAGATAAAAAGGGGTGGTTCCGTCCACCACCAGTGTTTAAATTCTAAACTGTCATAATTAATTTTGTATAGACTCAATACGAAGGCAGTCAAATTCATCGTGTAGCCCATTAAAAGAAGTACTTTTATATTGGAAAATGTTGTGGTGTATTCTTCTGGAGAAATTGATAGATACAAAAATATCGGGAGTGCGATCAAAATTCGTATTTACAACCCCAGATTTTTGCACTCTTTACACTGCCACTCTACAAATAAATCCCCTCATGTAAAACATTTAATGTTAAGATTATTCAATATCTACACTTTAAGAAACATCGGACTAAAGAGAATGCAAAACCGAGTTAGGCAGTTGTGGTTTCACAAACTCCATCCCAGATCACCCTTAGCTACGTATTTAGTGTAAACAAGAAAAAGGCCACAAAAGTTTTTGAAAATGTCTACCATTTGAAAAGTTCGCACCTCATAGATATGCCCCGTAATAGCTGTAGGGGTAGACATATGTATGTTGGAGGTACCTAAGCATATTATAGGCACACGCTAACGCGCTACCAATCATTAAAAAGCTATTCACATACTATAAAGCAAGTAAACAAATGTACTTATCAAACTTTTGTCGGACCACTGTCATTTTTAGTCCTACGCGGCTGGACCTGGACCAGCCTTAAAATGGTCGGGCTCAAGACTAATTGGTATAAATGAAAACCAGTATGTGACGACATTAATTTTACTATTAGCCACTTTATAACGTAGGGCCATAATCTGACAAACAAACGAGACCCTATTGTGATGTTCAATAAAGTCCTCTGCTTATTCTTTTTTCAGGGTGGATATTTGCGGTTCCAATTGCGGAGTGATTGGTGAGTAATTTCAAAATTTCAGTAGAATAAACAGTGTACGATACTCAGATCTTCTAACGTGCTTATTGGGAAAGACTCCGTGATTTTTCTGTTGAACATTATACCATGCCAGAACGCCGTTCTACTCTATATGTAAAACTACAGCCGCTTAACAGAGTCTGCAATAATTACTTTAATTTTGAGCGATTTATCATGTTCCTCCTAAACACCTACGCATGTTATTCTTCATCAGTATTATTTTTTAAGGAGTTTTGATCAAAAGAATTACTATTATGCATAAGCGTTTGAATCTGGTGAACATCCACAAAAAAGTGAAACAAGTAGATCTATATTGTGTTGAATACAATCATTGGGTGCCAATATACGTTTAAAAAGAGATGAAGTGATAATTTGTCTTAATGGAACCCTATTTTCTCATCTTAAACTATTTTTGACATCACTGTAAATAAGCCAAAATGCTCTTTTCTAAGTGTAAATTTATAGGCGCAGTATTTGGAAGGATTTGAAAAGATGTACTGAATACCTGATTGGCTGGAATGCTGTTCTAGTTCGTCTTAAACGGAGGCTTAAAACACAAACGATGAAAAAATGGAAGCAAGGGAGCTTGATCATTTATAAAATAGCGAAACCCTCAATATTCCAAAATTAAAAACCCCAAGAAGCTAAATTTAGAACAAGCTAAATATTTAAGTGTCATTTTATTTGACGCTTTGTGGTTTTAAGGACTCGCCTGGGTGGGCGGAGCTTGTAGCGAAAAGTATAGTTGCATGATCGTCGAAGATACTGGCTTGGCTTCCTCATTTACCCTTGCTCACGAATTGGGGCATTTGTGAGTTTCTTATCAGGCTTTCATTCAGTGTTGGAGATTTTTTAACGAAATGGCCTAGAAAACCTTTTACCGATTTTGCTATGTGCTTTAATAAATCTCAACGTTCGGGCAAGAAATAGGCTGGCTGAATCAGTTTGAGTATCAATTATAATTTTTTGCATGCATTTCGAAGTTGTCGAAAAGATTTCGATAAGTCGTTCGAAAATTTATTCTTAAAACAGTATTCGAACTTCGACAGAAAAGAAAAAATAAGCTATCCGAAAATTATTATAATAGATTGGCTCCAAAAATGAAAATTCGGCTGCTAATTGGTAAAAATAATAGCTTTACCTCCAGTTTCGACGTAGTTCCTGACTTTTTCAATAATCCGAGGACTTTTCCCCAAATTTTAATCCATCTGCTCTGTATGTAATGTTACATTAATCTACTGATTGGGTGAAATCTCCCCTTTTTCATTTCTTAAAAAAACATAAATTTTTTTATAACATTCGGCTTTTAAACAGTATCACAACGTTGAGTCGGTTCGGTAAAATTACGAGCCAAGCGATTGAACGATGTAATGATTAAATTTTATCACACCGAATATTTAATTGAATGAATTATTTCTCATTGATTATTTCAAATTTGATTTATTATTGAATAATTAAATTACGATTGAACGACCACCTATAATTCCGGTAGATAGTATCATTTAAACGCGCAGATATTTCGTTCGTGCAGGATTGTCATTTTTATCATGAAGGCGAAAATTCCTAAATGAAATAGTTGGTTTAGTTAGTTAAAAATTAAAAAAAATTTCAGCAAATCAAAAACTTTTTTGTCAAACTGGGCTGAATGCTAAATTTTCATGCCATATTAGAGCCAGTGCAAAAAATACTCGTAATAATGACATTGATCTATAGATTGCAAATGCAACACGACGAGAGCCAAGCTTGTAAAGATATTTTGTCGAAAAATTTGGACAAGACGGCTACCAGCATTGGAATAATGGGATCAGTTTCTAAAGCTGAAAATGATCCTTATCAATGGTCTAAATGTTCAGAAAAGTTTGCTGAAGAATTTCTGAAGTAAGGCTCACGAGATAAAAAGCTGTAAGTTTTTTAGTCTCAATTAGTGAAGCTGGCATAGGATAACTTTGTACCTTTGAGTGAACAAGCACATGGGGGTTTGAAGGTTTATAATCCCTAGAACGGAAAGAATTAAAAATGGAAAATTTTCTTCAAAATATTAAAAAATTGGCTAGAAACTGTGGAGTAATGTGAATTTTAACGCTATTCTAGCATTTATATGTTTCAGAGTTTTGAGTAATTTCGGTCTAAAAAAGCCCATTAACTGACCCACTGGCAGACCCCTAGATCGGCTATACTGCGCATCTACTTTGAGGGTATGTTTAAAAAAAAACAAAGCCTATTAGCATTGTCTGCTTGAATCATTTTATCTTGCAAAGCAATTCTGAGATTTGATATGTTCAACCTTTTATTTTCAGCGAAGCGATCCGAATTTTTCGAAGAGCTAGAATAATATCTTATAGATCATACATAATCAGATCCGCTAAAAAGATTAATAAAATTTAAACGCATTCATTGATGCGCCGAGTGCTATTTCGACAGATGAGCAAAGATAAAGTATTGAAAAAATATGTACATAAACAAACCAGTAATGATGCGTGCTATAAAAAAGGGAATTTCAAGAAGTTTTAGAAAATGGAACGAATGCGTGTCTCGGATGAATTTTACAATTAATGTTCGGTAGATGCGACAGGGTTCAATTGAAACGTCTTGGAATGAGCGAGGGCCAAATTACGAATTGGAAAACGCAGCAACAGAAAAATGTGTGAAAAAACAAAGTACAGGGTGGGAAATATGGTGAGGTCATTAGTGAGTAATTAGATAGATCGGTCGACTAAAAGGAAATTGATTTGATATGATAAATAGCGATTTAATTGAAGCGTGTACCGTATACTGAAAATTCGACACAACAGTCCTTTACCGAGGATAATTGCCAAGCCGTGCTATAGTCTACTTAAGAAATTCTCATTTATCCGAAAATAGTGTTCAATGAAATTTTATTTATTTTTTCTAGAAAGCAGCGCGTGTATAATTACCCTCAAATTTTCTATAATTATATTTAAAAAGTATACTAATCTAACTATCCATTGTTTTTTTCGAAAGCGATTCTGCAATATAAAGGCTTTCAATCAAACGCGGACGCGGTCTAAGGACGGAAGTCCTTTGCTGTAGATTTCCGGGCTATTTATGACTAGTTCACGGAAAATTGGTGGTAGGTAGCATACCACCATATATTTACAGAATAAGGAATTTCTGTGGAGGATTCGTCCTAAAAAGATTTTTAAAGAGTGCATGGTAAAAAGAACAAATTTCGAGAAGAATTTCTAAGTAGATTCAACAGATATAGTCAGAAAAGAGAAATTATAGCCGATGATTTGGCAATTCTGAGTCAAAATAGAGCTGGACACGTTGTAAAAAGACATTTTCTACGAGTTCAACGGAAAGTAGACAATTCTTAAAGTCGCAGCCAGACGTGCACGAGGGGGCGGGGGGGGGTGAACGCGTTTAGACCAGACATGCACCTGCGGAATTCGGGGTATAGACGCAGAGAATAAATAACTTGAAAATTTTGTGCTGAAAATGGGGCAAAATAAAAGCGACTGATGGAAATTTATATATTTTCTTTAAAAGTGACCAGCAACTATGCGATAACGTAGTTTTAACGCTAGTTTAGCCCTTATATCAGCTTTCGATGTCATTTTGGCCAAAAAAAGCTCATTAATTGACCCCCAGACTGGTTGCCCTCTTCCTTAAATTGACTATGCTATGCCCTATGCTGCAGACCATAGTTGGGCGCCACCAAAGTTCTGGGAGGGGTAAGGTGCAACATTTTTCGAATGTCATAAAGTGGCCTTAAAAATTGTGGTATGGTTTTGTTTCGCAAAAAACTGCGAAACAAAACAGCAAAAATTTTTAAAAATTGAATTCTGGGGAGGGAATATTTTTGTTTCTGGGAAGGAGGCATTTTGGTTTCTAGGGGTGCATACACCCAAACCCACCCCCTAACGCCCAGGTAAGGTGTAGACCCACAGAAGAGAATGAAAAATTTTTTGAGAAAAATGAGGCAAAATGAAGGCTAAAAACAGATGAAAATTGAAAATTGTCTTTAAGCGTTTCAAATTGAATAGAAATTGTTTGATAAAGTAGATTTAACGCTAATTTTGCGCGTTTACAAGTTTTTGATGTCATTTTGGTCTAAAAAAGCTGTTTTTGACCCCTCTCCAGACCAGCTGACATCACCTCCCAGATCGGCCATGCTGCGCATCTATGGCCGCAACCGCATATGGGTGTAGGGGTCTGGACCATAGAAGCACCGCATGGCTAATCTGGGAATAAGCAGTCGGTCTGGTGAGTGGGTCGCAGAAATCCACTTTTTTTGGGACCAATATGACCTCAAAAACTACCATGAGCGCTAAAGTAGCGTTAAAACAACGTTTTTACAAAGTTCCTGGCCAATTTAAAGCTTCTTTGAAGACAATATTCAATTTTTATTGATTTTAGCCTTCGTTTTGCCCCATTTTTCCGAAAAATTTCCATTTCATCCATCCCGGGAGTAGATTCCGCAACCCTCCCCTCCTTCCTTCAAGTGCATGTCTGGTCGCCCCCACCCCCAATTAAAAAAATCGATAGAACCCATAATGAATTTTCGCTTCTATTTTTACCAATTTGGCCACATTGAACCCCAACCAGAATATGGCTGCCGCCCATGTATGGTCGCAGTCATTTTGCAAGGTTCAACAGCCATTCTGGAGCGTCAACCAACAAACTCCCTTATTGAACACGCATGGTACAAACCACCTTTTTCTTATTTCTGCGAATCTTCAGGCTCCATAATGCTGGAAAAGTACCAAAATGTTTGCTTGATAAACCGAGGGGTGCCGTTGGAAATGACGTCATAATGCAGAAAGCTAACGGCGGAGCTTTTTTCGATTTATCGGCGCAATGTGCATTAGCGTTTTCGAACGCACCCAATTCTTGCGAGTATAAAATGAATGAGATAGTAAGTGTAACATAAAATTTTCCCCATAATCCTTTTATTAATTCATTCATTTGTTTATTCAATTTATGTATTTTTTCATCAGAAATTAATAAAAGTCGCCTTAGTAACCGCAATTTCGATGTGTTTTTTCAAAAGGCAACTTCGATTTGTTAGCGGAAGCGTAATTGTCGATTGTGCAATCATGTACGTGTCCGAGAAAATTTTAGATTGTACCAAATCACGGTTCTTTTGTATTCGGCAATGATTTTTCACGATTTACGAAGACTTTTTAGGATCGTCTTTGTACATGTACAAAGTTTTTTGGGAAGACAAAAATTGTAAAAAGGTGTGAAATTCTGAAAAATTTTCGGCGCTTAATGAGTAATTGTTTGTCCGATATATCTTAAAAGAGCAGAATTTGCATTTAAAATGGAAACATTTTGAATTTTTCGGCGCTTCGCGCCGTTTTGAGATAATTTTTAGTAATTTTTGGCGTCAGATAGCCAGAAAATAGCTAAATAAACTACCAAACGTCGAAAACTCTATTTTAAAACACTGTAATCGCTACTCTACCATATAGTACACAATAATTTGCATGTACTAAATGTTCAAAGACTTTTGGGGACCATCTTTGTACATGTACAAACGGAACTTGTACAAAAAACACTGTACCAAATGTATAATTAATATAGGGGATTTATTAAGGCCGCCCC
Source organism: Mermis nigrescens (assembly GCA_036768485.1). Lineage (NCBI taxonomy): Eukaryota > Metazoa > Nematoda > Enoplea > Mermithida > Mermithidae > Mermis > Mermis nigrescens. The sequence goes on along the minus strand of JAVLUZ010000753.1, from coordinate 157,545 downwards.
TTAAAACGTTTTATGAATAGATTTTAATATTGCACTCGGGGGTCATTGTCTGAAAGCTTTTACAAAAATGCTTGATTTGGACTAAAAACAAATGGGTGTTCGCGGCAAAAGCAATAGTTTTTACGTTTCTCACAATGCTCGCTTTTTCTAGAACAACAGTCTGGTCTGAAGAAGATCTATTAGATGATTAAATTTAGCTGAATTACCATAAAATTATAGCAAGCCGTCCTTTCCATTCCAAACTGTACATTTTGCTTGTGATGGAGGTAGAATTTCGTAGCAGAAAAAAATTAAATAAATCTTCACCAGTACAAGCTCACGTACGCGTACGGCATGGAAATTCAGGTAGGGTCAGACATAAAAACAATTTACAGAGTACTTTCCTATACAAAAATTCGTGATATTCGAAAAAAATTGAGTAATTAAAAGAAAGTATAGTCAAGAAATGTGTATATAGTGAGATGCGGCGAAAATTTGACACTTCTGAAAAAATATTGAGAAAAACGCTTACGAATGCACTTTATATGATTTTTAAAAGAAAACGACGATTTGAGCAGGATGAGAGATTTATAGTTGTTAAGCGGGGTCAATAGCTATTTTAGAGGTCTGTACATTCTATATGCATGCTGTATACAATTTTGATATTCAAATAAAACATGTCCTGATGCTTTAGCTAGAATCAAGATGTCTACATGTTGCGTAAGGGAGTAGGGCAATCAACGCATTGTCGGAAACGAGAAAAATTTCCAATTGGAAGATGCCGCATAAAAGGATGGAGAATTTTTATACTTTTCTTAGAAAATTTTAAAATTTTTCGTTAAACTCGTAGGTACGTGAAGTATTATATTTATGAGTATGCGCGACCAAACACGACACATTATTAACCTATTGAGAGAGGAGAAGATCTTGTTCCGAATGGTTCTAATTTTACGATCTTACTAATGATTGATGCTTTGAATGTGACATTAACAATAATAATAATAATAATAATAATAATAATAATAATAGTGATAATAATAATAATAATAATATTTTAATGATAATAATGAATTGGGTTTTCATAACATATCCCAATGACGTTTTCGGTGTATAAACCAATTTATATCTGGAGTCCTCCTCACTCGATTGGGCGAATCCTGGATAGGGCCGCACATGTGCTTTTGATTTTTTTACTTTTGTGTTTAAGACGCCATGTACTGTCCTTTGGTGCATGACGCCCGGTGGTAGTTGCATGACAAAGTTCATGAATTGGTTCGATGGAACGACATGTGGTGAAAATAAGGTGGGTGCGAAAATGAACGCACGAGTCAGCGCACCTATTTCTTTATTTTTGCCAAAAAATTGTAGATGTCTTTTTTCGTCTCAGAGTGTGACAGTCAAGTTCAGCCAACTACAAGGCAGCAAGAAAAAGAAATTTGAAAAATTAAAAATTACGCACTGAAGTCAGATTTGACCCTCCTTTTTCATCATGTTTTTGCAGTCGAAGGGTACTATAATAGGACGCCGTCCTAGTCTATGCTGAGCTACACCTACTTTACAATCTCTGGCGATAATCACTTTAATTTTATTCAATTTGTTAAGCTCTTTCCAAATGTGTGTATGTTACTTATAAGGAAAATTATTTTTGAAAGAGTTAGAAATAAAAAAACTATGACAATGCATAAGGAAAGGCACCTGGCGGACATCCTTGCAAAACTAAGAAAAAGTATATTTCTGTTGTATTAAACAAAACCAGATGATGCATTTCAAAAGCTGAAAAGGATTAAAGCACTAAATTTTTCATTAGAACCAGCCCTATTTTCTCATTTTAAGTTTTTTTATATCACTGTTAATAGGCTGAAAAATACTCATCTCTTATTATCATATAACTTCTCAAAGCTGAACTATTAAAAACAATGTAACTACAGCCAAAACGAGGCTAGACAAATTTCTAGACACAGAAATAAGGAAGATCACAAAAAATGTTAATAAAGTGATTCGCTAGGACGCCGTCCTAGGACACGGTAAACGGAGGCTTAAGCCTGGTGTAAGCCCGCAGTGAATAAGGAAATTGAAGAATATTTATGATGCATGGGCAACAGCCATGTTCTGGGGTCCGATGAACACGCGGGCGTGGGGGTCCCCTCAAAAAGCTGAATACCCCTCCCCTAGAAATCGAAATACCCCTAGAACTCAATTTTTAAAATTTTATGTTTTTTTTTAATTTTGTGATGTCAATGGATAGTGCTCGATGAGAAACGTTGGAAAATGGTGTTTTTTCGCTATACCACTATCTTTGAGACTATTTTTCACCTTTGAAAAATCTTGCGCATCTTCGATAATTCTTGTGCCGCCCACCTATTGTCCGATGGAGCGAAATAGTCAAAAATAGTATTAAAATTTAATATAAGGGTTACCTGCCGAATTCCGCGGCCAGACTCTCCATACTTATGTGTGATACCTATGTGTTCAATAGCGGATACGCGAACGTAGGGGTGAGAAAAACTCATAAAATTTTCGATAAAAATTCAATAAATGAATAAATTCATTGATAGAAATATCATTCATTGCTTAAATCGATTGACACCAAATTTCGTAGCATATTTGTATTCACCAATTTTCCTATTTTCCTACTTAACGCCGCATGCTATTATTGATAATATTTTTAATTAAAATTATTTTTATCAGCTTCTGCAGCAAAACTTTAAAAGAAATATTGGGAACGTCGTACATTATATACGAGGGGAGTTCAATAAGTCGTGGTAGCTTTGCAACAACTTTTTTCTAAATGTGATGTCATCATGCTGTTTTTTACTAAGCATTCCCCTACATGTACTGACCATTCTTGCACTCACCATTTCTTTCTTTGTAAATTTTCCTCCCCTAAAAATTTTTTAACTTTACCCAACATTAAAAAGTAATCAAAAAACCACAAAACCAATTAATTGTCATAATTTTGATTTTCAATGAGTGAAGTCAGTAATTCATATATTTTCATCCAACGCCATAAGATTTTTTGGGATGACTTTTCTTTCTGATTTATGTATTTTGGCTGAATTCATTTTTTTGCATTTTTGGGTAAAATTTTGAAATAACCTCTCTTCAAAGAAGCAGTGTAACGCTAGAAAAATAGAACGGATTAAGGCGAGGTTTTTGACATTGCATTATCAATATCCATTAAATTCCTTCTTTCTACCAAAATTTCAGAGCCAAACGTCATTCAGTGCCTGAGATATGAGTAGGCAAATATTTCTCCAAATTTTAAAAATAAGGGGTCAGTGTACAAAATTTTCTAGGACATGAAAAGTTATGAAGAAAGAAATGGTGAGTGCACAAACGCACAGCACATGTAGGGAAATGAAAAGTTATTGCAAATTTATCACGAAGTTAATGAACACCCCTCGTACAATAAAATTGAATTTCTGTGAATAAGAATAAAGAACAGATGATTCGTTTATTTGCTGGTCGTTATAATCATTCAACTTGTTTGCTTTGCTTTAAATTTTTAATAAAGTCGTCACAAATATTTATTCAAATGCAGGACGATCGGCGCGCGAATAATGAGATAATGCAATTGCAATAAAATTATAATTATAAAAAAGTTAATGAGAATTTGTCAAGGCTAATAATAAGTGAGCATACTAATAAAATAATAAATGACTAGTGTCAAATAAAATGATCGGTAAATAACGAAGATTTAATTTTTGAATAATCCCATTAGGTTTGCAATTTTCTTTAAATTAAAGCTCTATAGTATTTCCGGTAGACCAAAATTTTTGATCAATTGTTTACATTATATTTTGTTGATGCGTGTAATTCCGCTGGTATCATTAGCTTTCCTTCATTCTAATCAGGTATTCGCGGTTGTTGAATCTTTGGTCAAACAGGCATGCGTGCCATTCAAATAGAAAAACAGTGCCATGCTGTCACCATAAATGTACAGCATGGGAATTCAGCTGGGGAGGCGGTTCTTAAACCCATATCATTTTGAAAAGTGCCTATTTAGGCTTAAACGCGATTTTTATACGTCAAAAACACTTTTTTGACGCTTCGGGCAATGCCTGTTCTTTCTGAAATATAGAGCATGAAAAATATCATAAAAAGTGAAAAAAATCGAATAAATTGAACAAAATATATTTAAAAAACTAAACGCTAGCAAATTGAACACTTTTCGCAATTTTAAAAAATTCAGTAATTCTGGGGGTCACAGCCATCTTGCCCAGGGGCATCAGTAGCTATTATGGCTGGACCAACCCCCTCCCAAGAACACGTACCTAGGCGTTTCACTTATTTTTGTTAGCCGCTGCTCACTTTGCGTTTAGCCGAAAATTACTATCGTTGGAAGTAATAATGATCAAAGGCTGCTAAAATATCTTTTTTATAACGTTTATATTTTTTAAAAATATACGGAAAGTAAGAATAATTTTTTATCAGGATCTTTATTATCTTTAGTGGTGTCAAAGAGCTGTATGTGTCGCGAAAACAGGTGGAGAATCTGGTAGTAATAGAAGACCAGTAACAAAAAAGCCAGCGACCCGAACTCGAGCTACAAAGCCACTTCGGCGGGCGACCCGAGGTCCAACTAGAAACGGAAAGTTAGTACCCGCAATGTATATCAATAGACAAGCAGCACCTAATTTGGGGGGAGGGTAGTGATCGACCGGAGATCCGGTTCCGGCCTCCGGCAAATCCGGCTATTTTTTCCACTCCGGTGCTCCGGCCGGAGGACATCCGAAAATCGGCCGGAGGCCGGATAATTTTTTCGGTTTTTGCATAGTGACCGAACGTACTAATTGCTGACATTATGCTTATTAAATTTAGTCAGAGCACAATATAATAGCAGAAAAAGGAAATAACATCAAATAAAGTGTCTATCACCACCACAATCGTAAAATATTTATTTTTATGAAAAAAACGAAAATGAAAATGAAACTAAATTGTGAAAATCGCTGCAGTAAATTCTGTTAACCTGGAAGTCATAGGGTAGCATAAGATGCAGTCTGGCCTGCACTGCACATGCTCTACTGATTTTCCAGATAATGTTACTGTCCATTCTGCACGTCATATTTGCGGTTCACTTAACTTAATATAGTATGTAATGTACTTATGTATATTCGGTCACACACACAATCATGCTTTAATATCAAATATTGACTATTGACGCTTTATTTAGGGCAGGCCAAGGAGACGAGAGCTTTTTTCTTAATAAAAGCATTGTATAAAATTTTGTTGATGTAGTCTATTTTACCAGTTGCGGATCTAGAATTTGCCTAAGGTAGGCAGTATCCCTATTTTTCCAAAAACAGCCAAAAATAGGTCCAAAAATTTGCCCTCGAAGCGCGACATACCGTTTTTTCAGTGTTTTACATTTTATACTTTCACATAAAATCACTTTTGACGCAATATTTTTTCTAAAAATTTTAAAATTTTAGACAATTTTGTGTGAAAAAATCATTAAATTTCTTAAACAAAAACCTGACGCGAAGCGCCGCAAATTTTTTATGTTATTAAAGCGGAAAGATGTCAAGAAACATGATTTATTGCTTGATGCGTATTTTACACCGTTTTAGCAGGTTTTATCTTCCCAAAAATCTTTGTACATGTACAAAGACGGCCCCGAAAAGTCTTTGTACATCGGGAAAAATCTTTGCCGAACATAAAAAATCGTGCTTCTAGGTCGCCAAAAAAGTAAATAAATGTCATTAATAGGTATCATCCGGCGCGTAGCGCCAGCAAAATTCGAGAAATTATGGTCACTGACGGCCAGAAATCATTGCAAATTGCATAACCATTCTTTAGGATTTTCCTAATGAGGGGGCGGTATCCCAACTTTTCCTAAAACAGTCAAAAATAGGTACACAAATTAGCCCTTAACGCGCGAAATAGCGTTTTTTCGGTGTTCTACATTGTGTACTTTTACATAAAATTACTTTTAATGCGATATTTCTTCTAAAAATTTTGAAATTTTCGACAATTTTGTGCGATAACTTTCTTTGACTTATAAAAATCTGGCGCGAAGCCCCGGAAAACTTGTGAAATCAAGGCGGATAGACGTCTAGAAGCAGTCAGTGTTTTTTGTACAAGGTCCCTTTGTACATGTACAAAGATCGTCCCCAAAAGTCTTTGTACATTTTGCACAAACAAAATTTTAGGTACTATTATATGGTACAGTAGCGATTTTAGTGTGGTAAAAACAGAGTTGTTCGAATTTTGGTGATGTGTTTTAGGTAATTTCTGGGTCTCTTAGGGCAAAAATGACTAAAAATCGTAAAGTGGCGCGAAGCGCCGAAAAATTTGACATTTTTCCTTTTGAAATGCAATTTCTGCCATTATAAAGATATATAGAACACATAATCACTCATTTCGGCGCCAAGCACCAAAAATGTTTTTCGAATTACAGACCTTTTTTTGCAATTTCTGTCTTCCCGAAAATCTTTGTACATGTACAAAAACGGTTTCAAAAAATCTTTGTACATCGGGAAAAATTTTTGCCGAATAAGAAAAAAATCGTGTCTAGGAGCATGATTTCCTGCTAGATTTATTGTATTTATAGCATTTGATGCTAACCACGAAATTTTTAATCGAAAATAGAAGAAAACTATGCAAAAATGACTGTTTCTGCTGTAACAATGGTTTTGAAACCTACATGAACAAATAATGGCTTCCAGTTCGCCAAAAAAGTAAATAAATCTCATTAATAGGTGCATATCATCCGACGCATAGCGCCAGAAAAATTTTGAGAAATTATGGTCACTGACGGCCAAAAATCATTGCAAATTGCATATCCATTCTTTATCTCGCCACCGGTGGATCACTAGGGTAGGGCTGAGAATTCCGAAGATCAAAAATACCGAAAAATTGATGATTTGGGTAAAAAAAGTCATTTTTTGACCAACAATAAAAATCAGGAAGAATCTAAATAAACTTATTTTTGAAAATTCAAGTCCCGAACCATTTTTTAATTCTTAGACCCTTTTGGATTCAGGTGGTCACCTTCTTTGGAGTCTATCAGATTCATGGGGGAGGGATCCAGAAAATACAAGGAATTTTATCTTAACATTTCACAGGAGGCAAGGAACGGGTTACGACGCTGTTTGTGATCAAATATTGAGCGATCCTGGAGAAAGCGAAGCTCGTAAAAATTGGTGCAAGCAGTTCAAGCAACGTGGCTGATTTGATCTAACAAAAACATCTTCTTGATAATATTGTCTTATTTTGATAGAACCAGTTAAGGCACTCAGCTGTGTAGTGTGGCTTCCAACTTTCAAGTAGGTTACCCAAATATATTGTAGGTAGAATAGAATGTTATTCGATTTTACGTTGAGACAGTCTTTCGTTTTTTAGATTTTCTATTAGGATCCTGATGTGTTTTTTTGAATGTCTAGCGTTTGCAATTAAAATTAGCTATATGTCTTTTGAATGTCTAGCGTTTTTAATTAAAATTACCTATAGGTACATTAAGTGCATTGCAATGTGCAGAAATAAATTTCTTGCTTCTTCAGTAGACCAGCAGACACGTAGCTCTGAGGGAATGGGGGGGGGGTCCGCAACGGACCCCCAAAATTCAGAAAAAACGGAAAAATAGGGCTTTTTAAACGTTATTTTGTGCTATTTTTGGCCTTTTTTGACCCCGGACCCCCCGATTTTGGTGTTGGTCCCTCGGCCAGCTACGTGCCTCGGAATTCAGCGCTTTGCGTCTATATGTACTTTAACATACGCTATGCTTAACCATTTTACAGCTCAAGGGGCTAGGAAAACTACTTACGATGGATCAACGTCTGAAACGCTATTTTGTTTTTCATTTTCAAGACAATGCTTGTTTTTCTACGACATCAGAGCGCTGATGAAAATTTCGATTAAATATGAAAAAATTCGAGTAAATTGAACAAAATTAGTCACAAAATCATTTGCATTCGTCAGCTAGGATGTCGTGCTGTACTGAATTTTTCACTGTTTCATCAAGTTTTTTGGTCGGAAAAGAAAAACTGTGAAAATGATCCCGTTTTCGATTTATCAAAGCAAATCACGGCTGAATTTGAAGCGAAAAGCGATAGAAAAGTCTCTAACATCAGTCTAATTTACGTATACAAAAAATTAGTGTTGAAAGCGTCATCTCTTATATGAATTACATTGGGCCGAAGATCAAAATTTAATGGTCGAAAATTATTAGGATACGGGAATATTTTTACAAAGTTTCATTTGAGTTGTGTGAAAATCACAGCCGTGGCGGAAATAGAATCAGGGATAGAGACGTGGGACGCCCTGTATATCTATATTGATAGGAGTAGTAAGGCGGGTCTCCCTAGGACGCATGTGTTATAACTGAGCCTGTGTTATAGCATAGGCGGAGGAGGCGTGGCTTGCGCCCTGCCAGGGTGTAATGCTATAGCATAGGCTGTGCTATAGCGTAGGGAGAGGTTGGGCGTGCCCATAACTGCCCGGAGAGGGAGCGCGCGCCAGCCCAGGGCCAGGGGCCCAGTGCTGGGGAGGGGAAATTTCCTGGGGAAAACTTGAAATAACTATAACTCAAGAACCAGCTGTCAAATCAAGCTGAAATTTTCAAGGTATGTTAGATATACGTTAGGTATGGTATGTACAAAATTTTAGCGAGCAGCCTACAGTATACTAGCGTTAGTTTACACTTTTGCATAACTCAAGAACAAATGGCCGGATTCTGTTCAAATTTTCAGGACATGATGTATATAGGCGAGGCATGCTATGTACAAAATTTTAGCGCGCAGCCTACAGTATGCTAATTCACTTTACACTTGCTCAAAAAGCACTATAACTTTAGAAATAGAGGGCGAATTGGGTTGAAATTCAGGGGGTAGGATACATATCGCATTACAAAAGTTTTGTGGGAGTACCTACAGTATAACAATTTTCGTTTACACTGCTCCTAAGAAACATTGTGTGCACGCGCTCAGACAGGGGCCTAGGGTCAGATAGGGGACTACAAATGGGGTCACTAACGCTACTTTACACTGTTTGATTTTTGCCAATCCACATCAAACACTCATTTAATTTGTAAGCATTATATAGCACAGTATATGCTCATTGATTGATTGTTTGTGAAAGTATGCTTAATATTCTTTTGCTTGCTCGCTAAAATATTGCCACAGATTAGCTAGAGCGGGCAAATCACGAACAGTGAAACATTGTTTGACAAGTTTGGAAAAATTTCTGAAAGCCTCAGCATTATTTTCTACTAAACTTTGTTTGTACTCAGCAGTTAGCTTAGACCAGAAGTACTTGCCTAAGGCAAAGGTGGATACGCTGTTCAGGCGAAGTAGGTGTAATAATAAATGTAAAGAAAGTGTATTTTTGGCCTATTGGCAGTCACATAAAAACAATAATAATGCTTTATTCAAACCCGTAGGTACAATACAATGTTAAGAATAATACGTAACGTTTCGACAGTTATACCTACCGTCGTCGTCAGGCTCTTACAGAATATAAGAAGTATCTAAATGTATGACATAGTGTAAAAATGATAATTTCGTGAGTCTTCCAACGCATGCTACTTTTCTTAAAAACACTATCGAGAAAATATTGCTCCATTCTTCTAATGTGTTTTAATGTCGTAGTGTTATTCTGTATAGACAGCGTGAATCTAATACCTGCCTTAATTAATATTATTGTACGCGATATACTGTTCGTATATAATGGATCATAATAGTAAGGAGCTAGCCCGAAAAATGCGAAGATACTTGCGTAAAAGATTAAATCAAGCTAATCCCAGACGCAGAAAAAGTTGGTGCGGGCGATTAAGTAGAATGAAACAGAAGAACGAATGTCAAAACTAGCTTGACATTTATCCGGAAATAATCCGAAATAATCCGCAAAAATTTATAAAAATTTGCCATCTAATAACATTGTAGGTGTGCTGAACGATAGATCAAATTAGCACGTATCTATGCTTAATCCACCTTAAACATGCGAGTATGCACGAGTAATGTTGACGAATAGGCGCATCAGTGGACAAAATCCACATGCAAAGTATGGTGAGTTATAAATACAAAAGGGAGTCCAAAAAGGGCAAAAGTTGAGAACATAGGAAGTAATGTAACTATTGCCCGAAAGCATGTAAAACATATATGAAATCAGCTTATCCTAAGAGTCAAGCTCAATCACTATTTGGCGTCCCTCCAAGCCTAATCAATCAATCAATCAAACCGAATTAAACATCGCGCCAAAATAGTTATATAAAAATCGGATAAGAGAGTCAAAATGGCTCTGTTGTTTTTCCATTTCTACGAACAAGTTAGTTCGACCGTCCGCATTCTTTCGTTAGCGTTTCTTTTCTTTTCCTCCGACGTTTTGCTACCTCCGTTCACACTGCAAGCGTTGCAGCTACCATCCTTTCATTAGCATTTCTGTTTCCCCTTCGACGTTTTCCCGTTACGTTCCGTTTTTGCCGTTTAACATGAGTTCACTTATGTATTTTTATTCGTCTACCTAATTGTGTAAATTGTCTAATATTATCGAAGGGTTATTTTCTAAATAAAATGACCCAAAAATCAATGTCTTCTTGATCTAAACGTGTCACGCATTTTGAGATAGGTTATAAGCAAGAAATTGAGGTTTAAGAAGCGCGCTAAAACAATTAAGGTGCGCTAAGATTATATGAGCGATAATAACGTACGTAAAGAAACAAGTTGAATGCAACCGGCGTGACATATTGTGTGGCGCAGAAATAAGGGATAAAGCCTACGGCCTTAACTTTCGAGCTGTCGACATTTTTCCGATTTACAGAAATTCGTTTTAGCTTTCAATTCGATTACGTTTTTTCGTTAAAAATATGGTGGCGTATTTTCCACTTGGGACTTTTCCATATTTAGCCTCCCACAAACCGCTCTAATTATTTTGAATCACATTGAATTATCGAATAAAAGGAATAAATTTAAAAATCACGACAGCAAAGTTGTCCCAATTTGCTGTTATTTTGGGTGTTTCGAATCACGATACGTTCTCTGTAAAAGGGGAAGAGCGAAGCGTGTATTTTCTTAAAACACTTCCGTGAAAATAAAACTTAGAAGAGAAGCTAAGGATAAAAGACGGATATTTGAATATTTAGTTAGTTGATAGGCGTAGAGGTTTCGAGATTTGGGTAACTATGGAAATCATCTCGGAGGATTAGGTTGCCTCCTAGCCCAGCTCTAAGCGCTTTAAAAGTCTCAAAATCTTGCGTTTAAGTGGTTAAAATAATTATTTAGAGGCGTGAAATATCTCAGAAAAACCGAGATAATCCGGAAACACTGAGGATAAAACACGTCGGGCGTGAACATAAAACTCAGAGAGTAACCGAGGATTAAACACGTCCTCCTGACTCTTTTTCGTGATTTTTAGTCAGTTTTTAGCCGGCCCTTTCTGTCTTTTTCCGTGCTGTAGTCGACTGGCTAGCGTCTTCAGCAGACTTTTAAGTAAAAATTTCAGGATAAAGAGGATATTTATGAACGAACAAATTATATAAATTAATTATAAAACTGAGTATAATTAATTTGGAGAAAGGAAGATAAACGAAGTTTAAAATAAGCGTACATATAGTCATAAAAATTAAGCTAATTGTTACGAATTTCAACTCTAACCCTAATACAGTAATTATAATGTGTTTTTGGGTAGGATAACGGTCAAGGAAGATCGAAAAAGTGAAAACTATTGAAAAAAAATAAAAACGGATTCAAATTCGGATTCTGAGAACAGAAGAGTTTTTCAGAACTCTCATCTGAAGAATTTTCTGATCAAGAAGACACAAAAGCTTTTGAGAATACTTTAAAAGCTCATCAAACATTTTTAGACATTTTACATACTTCATTTGCTATTCCTAGAGAACACAGTACCCCTAAAGTAGGCGTTCAGCCAACTTCTTTTAAAAATATTGTGAGTCTCACTCCAAGTACTTCGGAACAAACTGACTTAAGGGAAGAAAGCGAACTAAAAGGGGAACAGAAAGAAAAATTTTTCAAAAGTCTTGCACCTTTCATTGAAGAATTTTTGATTCAAAAATCGAAAAAAGCGTTAACGAGAAAAATGCCATTTGATCCTAAACAAATGGAGGAAGCTTTTAAAAACGGTTCTGACGAATTTAGTGCTCCACTGATGCAAAAAGTGGCAAATTTGGAGGAGCGGGTCCAACAGCATGCGGAACCTAACGTAACAGGCCCATTTGGAGATCTTTTTCAACGCCTGGGTGCTTTAATGACTCAAAGACCCCCAAAACCATTTTCGAAAGTTTTTGGCGGATCTTTTCACGAATGCATTAAAAAGTTTCAAAAATATATGGTCCTCCAGGGTGTTTCAAATGCTGATAATGCATATAAAATTGCATTTTTGGAATCAAATTGCACTGGAAGAGCTTTAGCGACTTTAAGCAATATTTTTGAAACACTACGTGATCCTAGCTTTCACGATATAGTAGAAGCACTTAAAACTGAGTTTTTAGAGAGTCGTGATAGGGATATTTATCAAGGTATGGTTTACGATGCCAAGCAACGGAAAACTGAGCCTGTCCTGGAATTTTCTGAAAGTTAAAAAAGCTTATGAGATCGGCTTACCCCCAACTTTCAAAACATAGCCGGGAAAGTATAATAAAACCGATTTTCATCCGCGGTCTTTTGCCTAAAATATATGAGGGTCTTAAATATCAAGAATTCGCAACCTTAAGAGACGCTATTAGGCGAGCATCGTACACCGAACGCCAAGTCTTTCGAGAACATATTCAAGACTACCCCACCCAGTCTGAGTTCAAGTCTGACTCTAATTTGACAATTTTGCCTCTGGAACCCAGTATGGATCGCAAAATCAATAAGATTAAAGAGTTGCTCAAACGCAATGAGCGCCACTGCGGACTTTGTCGGCGCATGAACCATCCTACGGCCGAATGTTGGTTATTGTCGTCGACGAGAATGTTTCCATCGGACCGTATCGGTAATTTCCGTAATTTTAACGACAATAATAACAGTAATAATAATAATGCCCAAAATAATTACCGTAATTTCGATAATAATCGCGCTCTAAATAGTGTTAATTGTAATGTAAACGATTATCGAACAAACGCACGATTTAGAAATAATGATCAGCTAAGATCAAGATTTAATAATCATAATAATCAAAATTACCGTGATTATTCGCATAATACAAGATCAAATCCGTATAATGCAGATAATATGGGAAGGGAACCCAGAATGCAGAGCCAGGGACCTAATTTACAGGCACGGAGCTTAGCAACTCAGCCCAACTGAGCTCAAAGTTCTAATCAACCAAGAAATCATGCGAGAAATGTTCGTTTTTCGGAAAATTTAAGCAGGCCAACAAACAGTAAAATTTCGACCAAAAATCAGAATGAAATCAGTGAAAATGGTCTGAATTTTGAAATTCCGGATATAGAGGACAAGGGTCTACTCCAAAGAACCGTGGAATCTGGTGGCGTAAATACTTTGATTTTCACCTGTCACACAGATGGCGAAATAACCACAGAAATACCGCCGATGCCGGTAGAGCCGCCGCAGCTAGCAAGCTGGGCGCCTCCAGTCGTATTGTCATCAGATGACGACACCTACACCGATTACGTAGCGCTCCAACAAGCCAATTTCGAATAACTGTTCGAAGAATAGAGGGGCGAACACCCATGTTTCGCTACGTAAATGGCAGGGTTTATCCCTGGGAATTAAACGGTTAATTAAACGACCTGAGTGCTGAACCGGAAGGCAAAAGCTTAGAGGAGCACTTTTGCCACACGAACGGCTCATTTAACGATCTGGGCTCGGCATCCAATGATGATGCTAATTTTTCAGACAAAAACGTTCGTCCGACTCGTCGCCAGCGCCGTCGTTGCCAGCAGGCCCTTCGCATCCGTCGCCAGCAGGCCTCTCGCCCCCGTCGCCGTCCAGCGTGCCAGCGGTGCCCATTGCACTGCTGCCTGCCGACTTCATTGCAGAAGCCGCCGCCAAATCGATCCGAAACGCCATACCTTATGGTGGCAGGCATATTGGAAAAAATTAAATCGAAATTGCAGTACGAACTATTTAGAAACATGAAAAACAAAAAAATGGGTGAAATATAGAGCATAAAAATGTCTAACTATTTTGCTTCTTTCCAAAATACATATGATACAAAACCTGTATACTGTAGTTACCATGCAAAGTTTGAGCACTTTTTAGAGCCTCATGTACTGTAGACATAAGCTAGCACAACTTTTCTTTGGCGAAATAGTTTTATTTTAAAATTAGATACTCAGAACACTTCATTTTATTGAAAGCCATCAAGTGATTCTTGTGTTAATCTCAAGAATAGCAATTTAGCTAAACAGCATTATTCGATGGTTTGCAGGTATACACGCTTTGGCCTGTAGCTACACTGTAGTTGCGTGGTATCATATAATTTGTATGACTTTTTTAAAGCCCACTGAATGGCAATCATTTTTTCTCCTTAAGCTTTTCATAAGTACCAATAAATCAAAAGTTATATACATAAACGCACCGAATTTTTCAGCTTGAGTGAAAATGGCGTAATCCGTCGACCTTGATAAAACATTTTTTCGGCTGTGGTAGATCAGTTTTGAAAACCTACGATCTTCAAGAAAGTGTATGCACGGCACAATTTACGGTCAGCTAGGGATGAGACCTATCGAATTGTTAATATTTTATTTAATCATAATAGCCTCAGAAAAATGTTTAGATAATAAAACCTACCTCAATTTGTTATTTTAAGATAATTTCAAGCACATACGAAAAAATTTATATTTTCGTCAATTTTTGGTCTTAAATCATCTTACTTTGCAATATGAAAGTTTTTATTTAAAACTCCTAAAGCTTTAGACCACACGTGGGCGTGGGAGTTCTCGCTAAGTCAAAAAAAACACTTCATTGTTCAAAATTGCCGGAAATATTTGATAACTTTTTTGAAAAAATTGTGCACGAGAAATGATTTTGAATAAAAGTAAGCAATGTAAAACAGCGGAAAAATGTTTGCAATTTAGTATATAGTTTCACGAGCGTCGCAATTTCAAATATTTCATATATATTTTATTTGTAGATACATAATTAACACGTATATGTATAGCAATGCTTTCGCCAGCAACAAGCTGTCTTCTTTTTCATGCTAAAATTCGCAAATATTGAGTTATATGATCTTTTTTCTTTATAATTTATGAAAATTATGTTTTTTTCCATTCACATTATAGTATTCGCAAAATTTAATGTAATATAAATCGCTACGTTTATGTATATGTGTAAAAGGGCGAAGTCGAAGGCAAATGAAGTGGTTCTACGGCATACCATAGTCGAAAACCACTCAAAACGGGTTTTCGGAACCAGACAGAACAGACAAACGCCACACAAGAAAGAGAGCCATGATTAATTACAAAAATGTCAAAAACCTTGTTTACAAGACTTTATTCCAAATAAATGACAGGAAAAAGAGAGAAATGACAAATTACAAAGCCGGAAGTGGGCCACAACATCTGATAAAAACTCACTAAAAGTCCTCCAAACGTAACATATAAAGAGCACAAGATCATACACAAAGAACGGATGAGCAACTGACCTCGCCTATTGACCTTTAAGTAAAGCAAAGTGAGTATGAGGTCGCAGGAGGTTAGAAGCATAAAGCACATAATGCAAGTTACCGCAAAACACGTAAAAATGTACATAAGCATGCAAGAAGATGCAAAAACTTGGGATGAGAAGGTAAAAACAAGTAAGCGGAAAAACGACCAGAATAATTAATCAAAAAGGACCAAAACCGCTGGATTCCTTTAAAAGCGGCGCGACTCAAAGATCTGGCTCCTTCCTCTATTTTGGCCCTGCATACTATCGTTTGCCTTCGATTAAACTCTTATCCTTAACCGTCTTATATCGTCGATAAGATTCGATAAACTTTTCATTCGTCATTCTTATATTTATTTATTTATTGTATTATCATTTTTCGACGCTTCGGCTTTTAGCCGCCTATGCTAACGGAGCCCGCCCGTTGCGCCTATAACGCCGCGATTTTTACAGCACGCTATCCAACGATTTATTGGGAATTTGTAAGTTTTCATCCTATTTTCCAATAAAATCGTAATTCCTTAAATTGTTGTAATTCTTCTATTGATACGTGCAGAAGGAGAGAATCCCCAAACCTGCTCCACTATCAAGTAGTACTAGCTTCAAATAGAGAAAAACCTAGCGCGAATAAGTGATTTAAAGTGTTATTTGGTAAACAATTAAGCCGGCGAATTTTAGGCGTGACAAAATTTGGTGAAAGAAGTGGGATAGTCACGTATCTTGTGCGGTCCGTAGCAGCTATTGTTGATCGAGGAGGATCAAAGCTAAGGAGGGGGTGTGAGGTAAAACGACCATAGCTACTACAGTAGTCAATTGACATCTGATGCTCACGTTACAACAGCAGGGAACGAATGCATATAACAAAGAGACGTAACAATTAAAGGGAACCGGTCCGAGCTCAGCACATAAAAACTGCCAAGTGAGGAGTCAGCGCTGATAAAGGCTATTGGGTTCGCCCAATAGCACCGGTTTTATATGCGTGTATGCACGTTAATATATTCACTGCAAGGATCATGCAAGACAGCTCAGTACGAGCTGATGACTATACAACGAACAAAGTTCAGCCCTTTAAGTGGGTTAAGTGTATTTTGATCTAAACGTATCCTACCTATTATTATTATAGCAAAGAAAAATGCTCCGATGGAACAAAAAAGATGAATATACTTGGAATTGTGGATTATTATGGATGTAAAAGGAGGGGACTAGGAAAAATCTACCTAAAGTCGGAAAATCTGCTAAAAATCACACTTTCTCTAAGCAACGCAAAAAATCGATGTATATTCTGCGGCCAACAGTTTAAAATAAATATTAAACCATAATAATGATTGAAACAGCAGCACGTTAGCTATGCAGTAGATATGGAAATGATATTAAGTAAACTAACATTCTTCCAAGCCAATTGAATGAAATAGCAAACATCGAAGACAAGTGAAGACATGGTTGGTTTAAAACAGTAGGAAACGCGTAAGTTGACTTGAAACAGACTTAATGTAGATACACTAGCATGCCCGAAACGATTGTGTGCACTAATCAATCGGCTCCTGCTTTGCTTGCTATAATGCTCATAAAATAAAACAACTTTAAATACAATACCTCTTAGTTTTCTATCAATCAGGTGCCAGCAATTTAAAAAAGTAACCTTGATAGATTTCGTTTATACACTCTTATCTGAAACTTCGAACATTATTTAAAAAATACACTTTTTTAGAGGCCGCAGAATATACATCGATTTTTTGCGTTGCTTAGAGAAAGTGTGATTTTTAGCAGATTTTCCGACTTTAGGTAGATTTTTCCTAGTCCCCTCCTTTTACATCCATAATAATCCACAATTCCAAGTATATTCATCTTTTTTGTTCCATCGGAGCATTTTTCTTTGCTAGTACACTACTTTTAATTAGCGTGATTTGAGTACATCAGTCAGTAAACACAATCAGTAACATGCCACAATAATGACAACAGTCCAAGAACGCGGAAAACAATATTGTTCTTAACGTCAGCATTATCCTTTTTAAACAAGACAACCTTATTGACACCATCCATTTTCAAATTAAAACTGCATTAAGTTATTTCTTCTTAATGTGCAGTTCACTTATAATCAAGCACAAAAATTTAACCAACGAATTCACATTGCAAATCCTCACTCAATCAATACACAAGCACAATGTGTTGTGACTTTTGAAATTGAAAACGCCCAATTTTCAATTTTCAAATTGAAAATTGGATTAATTTTCAAATTGAAAATTGGGTGTTTGAATTTGCGATAAAGAAAATAATCAAAAGATAGTCACTTGGTTTATTTAAGCCGAGTAATAAAATAACGACCGTCCACCAATTCCAAACTAAACGCGACTAATCTGATCACTATGAAAAAGTTTTGAAAAATGAGCTTGCTAAGCGAGAGTTGTAAACCAAGAGAAACTTAAAGTTAAAACCTACCATTAAATTATTAAGAGAATTATAAAAGATTTTAAACTTCAAGAAAATGGAAAAGGCGGGATGTTGGTAAATTAATAGGCAAAGTTTTTCGGCAAAAATTCAAAAACTTCACGCAAATATCAAATGTAAGGAACACTAACTCTTTGATTTGGTAGTAGAATAAATTTGTAGGATAGACTACATATTAACAACAAATGAATAGTGCAAACTTTACACAACTACTAGGTGTAGAGAATACTAACAGTTTACGGCTTATTAATGTACATGATTACAATAAAGCTGCATATCTTTCACGACTTCTGTGCACAGTAGTGTGATTGCTGGTTCATTTTAAACCGCTTTTGCAGGCAATTTACATCAATTAAACGATAGCTCTCCATGTGCAAGATTTTGTGAAACATATTATAAACACGGCTAAGAAAGATTTAACTTTAATGCAACCCATTTAAGACAAAATTACATCTCTTCAATGATCTAAGGACACTCGAACATAATTTTTAAATCACTTTAGATTACTTTTGAGGGTAAACAATCTCACTTAGTTGATGTCTCACATATGAATCCTTGAAAATTTCTTGACTTCAGTTACAAAGTCTCTGCAAGTCTATCGAATTAAGGTTAACACGTAACGTAAACTTTACACAAACACATAGCGTAAAGAATATTTTAGTCGGATTCGTAATTTCGATATTGCTCCGATATTTCTTTCAACATTTATGGAAAAATGAGTCTCCATAGTGTTTTAAAGACAATAAACATTAGGTTTAAACCACTTTGCAATACTGCTGAGTGTAAGCAAGCGCGCCCAACTGACGTATATATTTCATTCCCTGTAAATTTTTATATCTCAGGAAAAAATTTCGGTTTTCGTAATGCTCTAGAACAAAGGCTAAATGCAGTGTAAAAAATTACTCGGATATTATGATCAACATTCATGAAAAAATTATGTCTCTACAATGGTCTGAGGACATATAAACAATGAGTGTAAACTACTTTACATCACTGTTGGATGTAAACAAACGCGCCTACGTGACGTCTCACATTTGATCCTTTGAAAACTTCTTGACTCCAAGAAAAAATTAGGTTTCTGGAATGCTCAAAAACGAAGATAAATACATATGTAGTGTAAACTTCATGTAAACACCTAGTGTAAAGAAGATTTTAGTCAGATTCGTAATTTTGATATTGTTCCGATATTACGATTAATATTTATGAAAAAATTAAGTCTACATAATGTTCTATGGGCAAACTAACAATTGGTGTAAACTACTTTACAACACCGTAGAGTGTAAACATATGCGCCAGACTGGCATATCAAATTTGGTTCCTGGTCCATTTCTAGACTTGATAAACGTGTCCCTGACTCGTAACCGGAGAAGCAGGTAGAAAAAACAAGACAGAAACGCATTTTAAACTCCAAATTTTTGACTTTACACTCGCTAAATATTAATGTATAGACAATTTGCTTTGACATGCACTCGATATAAAGCACTTTATTTTTATTCTATTAGACTTATCCCGACTTCTGGACGGAGAAAGTGGCGAACAAAAAACGCAACAAAAACGTACTTTCCATCATTTAGAACACTGTAAACTTTAAAATTCCGTACCGAACTCCCCATTGAGTTTAAAGAAATTCGGTTTGGTACAATTTGTAGCTTTTAAATCGTAGTACATTTCTGTGTGCCAAAATTCTGTTGCAAAAATTATTTGGCATGATTTATCAATCAAACTTCGGAAAAAACGTGTTTTTTCGCCCATTTTTTACCTCTGATTTCGAACTTTACACCCCCATAAATAAATCAATATTGCGTTTTTTTAAATGCGGTTTGCTGCGATGTTTAGCCCCTGTGAGGCACTTTATTAATGCTGTCTTCGATTCGCACTGACTCATAAGCGGAAAAATTTGGCAGAGAAATCTTAGTTAAAATCCGTTTTTTTACACCATCCACTAGAGTGTAAACCTTAAACCCCAGGATCTAACTCACCATAGAGCATAGAAGACTTTGCTTATATGCAGAATGTAGCCCTTGATCCGCTCTACATTTCTGTCAGAAAACATTTTAAAAACCTCATAACCGGAGTTAGTATCGGACATAGGAAGGTTGAAAACTCGACCAAAAAGTGCTTTTTCACCCCCAGATTTTCGCACTCTTTACACTGCCGTTCGATAAATAATGCGAATTTCAAAAAACAAAAAAAGTGTCATCTGTAGAATTCATCCCTCTATTATCCTATTCTGTTCAATGCTTCGAGTCATCAATACTCAGTTGTCCACATGCCGCAGTAAAAAGGTCCCAAAATTTGTCCTATGTTATAACGTTACACAAAAACTTTACACCTTCTTTACACAGTCAATTTTGAGTTTCAAGAAAAACAAAAAAACACGGGCAGCGAATTTTTTTATTATCTTTCTTTTAAAAAAAACCGCACCTTCCAGAGGTGTCCCGGTATAGCTGTAGGGGGGTGCCCAGGTGTTGGGGGTACCCATGTATATTATAGGTACGCGCTAACGCGCTACCTATGATTATTCTTAAGGGCTCAACAGATGTGCAAATAGACACGCAGAGTAACCTAATATGAAAAACTATGTTAAATTATTACAATTATTATATATTGACCATTACCAGGCGTGACATATTTGGTGGCAGCGGTGGGATAGTCACATATCTTGTGTGAGTCTGTAGCAGCTATTATTGATCGAGGACAAACAAAGCTAAGGAGGGTAGTGTCAGGTAGAAATGTGACACACTACTACAGTTAATCAATGACACTTGATGCGCACGTTAGAACAACAGGAATTCAACGCATATATTGAAGGGACATAACATCTGAAGAGAACCGGTCCGAGCTTAGCACCTAAAAATTGCTGAGTGAGGAGTCAGGGCTGATAAAGGCTATTTGCTTCACCCAATACACCAATTATATTAATGCGTGAATGCGCGTTAATATATTTGCTGCAAGGCTCGCATAAGACAGCTTAGTCCGAGCTGGTGACTATACAACAAACACAGGTCAGCCAGTTAAGTGGGTTAAGTGTATATTGATCCAAACCTATAGTTTCTATCATTATAAAGGGCTCGACAGACGTGCAAATAGACAGGCAGAGTAACCTAGTATGAAAAGTATATTATATTATTACGATTATTATATATTGATCACTACCGGGCGTCACATATTATGTCACGAGCGTCAAAATCTTAAATATTATATATATATATATTTGTAGATACCTAATTAACACGTATATGTATAGCAATGCTTTTGCTAGCAGCACGCTGTTTTTCTTCTTGATGCTGAAATTCGCAAATATTGGGTAATATAATTTTTTTTTTATAATTCAAGAAAATTATGTTTACTCCCATCCGTATTATATATTCGCAAAGTTCAATGTAATATAAATCGCTATGTTTATGTATATGTGTAAAAGGGCGAAGTCGAAGGCAATTGAAGTGGTTCTACGGCATACCTTAGTTGAAAACCGCTTAAAACTGGTTTTTGGAACCAGACAGAACAGACAAACGCCAGACAAGGAAGAGAGCCAAGATTAATTACAAAAATGTCTAAATTTTGTTTACAAGTTTTAACTCAAAATAAATGACCAGAAAAAGGAGGAAATGACAAATTACAAAGCCAAAAGTGTACCGCAACATCTGATTAAAACCCACCAAAAGTCCTCCAGACGTAACATAGAAAAAGCACAAGATCATACACAAAGAACGCATGAGCAACTGACCTCGCCTATTGACCTTTAAGTAAAGCAAAGTGAGTATGAGGTCGCAGGAGGTTAGAAGCATAAAGCACATAATGCAAGTTACCGCAAAACACGTAAAAATGTACATAAGCATGCAAGAAGATGCAAAAACTTGGGATGAGAAGGTAAAAACAAGTAAGCGGAAAAACGACCAGAATAATTAATCAAAAAGGACCAAAACCGCCGGATTCCTTTAAAAGCGGCGCGACTCAAAGATCTGGCTCCTTCCTCTATTTTTGCCCTGCATACTATCGTTTGCCTTCGATTAAACTCTTATCCGCGACCATCTTATATTGTCAATAAGATTCGATAAACTTTTCATTTGTCATTCTTATATTTATTTATTTATTTATTTATTGTATTATCACTTTTTGACGCTTCGGCTTTTAGCAGCCTATGCAATCAGAGCCCACCCGTTGCACCTACGTCCGACACACTACTACAGTAATCCAATGACACTTGATGCGCATGTTAGAACAACTGGAATTCAACGCATATATTGAAGGGTCGTAAGAACTGAAGGGAACCGGTCCGAGCTCAGTTTGTAAAAACTGCCAAGTGAGGAGTCAGCGCTGATAAAGGCTATTGGCTTCGCCCTATAGCACCGGTTTCATATGCGTGTATGTATGCGCGCTAATATATTCGCTGCAAGGCTCGCATAAGACAGCTCAGTCCGAGCTGGTGACTATACAACAAACACAGGTCAGCACGTTAAGTGGGTTAAGTGTATATTTATCCAAAAGTACAGTTCCTATTATTATAAAGGGCTAGACATACGTGCAAATAGACACACAGAGTAACCTAGTATGAAAAATATATTATACTAGCAAGAAAAAATGCTCCAATGGAACAAAAAACGGTAGAATATACTTGGAACAAAGAATTATCAAGGACGTAAAAGGAGGGGACTAGAAAAAGCTCCTATCTACAAATGTCACAAAATTTGCTAAAACTCAGAAATTTCCTAAACAAAGAAAAAATGAAAGTAAGTAAATCAAAGAAAAAACCTACCTGTGCTTAAAACTGCAAGATCTGCTAAAAATCAGACTTTTTCTAAGCAACGCGGAAATCAAGTATATTCTGCGGCCTACAGAAGAAAGCAGCATCCTGTCGAACAAAGATAAAAATTGGGCTAGATAACTGAACCACTCATTCTGCAAAAGCAGATATTGCCATAGCTGAGCAGCACCATGTTGCAACATTTTTCTGGGTCAAAAAAAAGAAATTATGGTATGTTGGAAAAACGGCAATTTTCGACGTTTCTGATTGAACACTGGTGCATACCCCTAACCTCCCATGCCTAATGGTTATCAGTTTACATGGGCAGGAATGAAATCCGGGTAGTCTGGTGGGATTAAACGCTAGAAGAGTACTGAATGGACGCATGCATTATATAGAAATCACAGTCTTTTGTTGCGGTATCGCAAATAATCATAGGATATAACTTTTTGTAATATTTATCTAGCCACAATATCGAATAAATTGACGTTGCAAGTGATTAGCAAAAACGCAGATTTGAGATTTATTTTATAAGCTTTATGGTAAGCGTTGGTCACTATACCTAGACGTAGGGGTTTGGGGAGTATGGACCCCAAGGCAAAATACCCAACAAGAAAACGCAAATACCCAACAATACCTCCAGAATTCAATTTTTCAAATCTTTCTGCTCTTTTTGGGTTTTTTGGTAGGTACCAATAGATAGAGCTCGACAAGAAATGTTCAAAAATGGTGTTTTCTTCGCCATAGCATATTTTCAAGGCCAATATTCCAATTTGAAAACCACCCTCAGAATTTTGGAACCGTCCACTGTATGGTGGACAATATGAGAAGGTTCACCTATTTTTTCAGAGGCCGCAGAATATACTTCGATTTTTGCGTTGCTTAGAAAAAGTCTGATTTTTAGTAAATCTTGCAGTTTTAGGCGCAGGTAGGTTTTTTCTTTGATTTACTTAATTCCATTTTTTCTTTGTTTAGGAAATTTCTGAGTTTTAGCAAATTTTGTGACATTTGTAGATAGGAGCTTTCTCTAGTCCCCTCCTTTAACGTCCTTGATAATTCTTTGTTCCAAGTATATTCTACCTTTTTTTGTTCCATGGGAGCATTTTTTCTTGCTAGTACCCAACTTTTTGTTAGCAAAAAATAGTTGTTATTCGTATCTTTGTCAGTCTTGTAGCGAATGTCATTAGGTACTGCTTCTATCTTAGCAATTTATACTTGCATTCGCATTCGCACAACTCACTCTATCAATACCCGCATTAACACTACGTACAGTAATTAAGCTTATTCAACAAGTCAAAGAACGTCAAATCACTGCGGATCAAAGCATTTATGATAAATTTACACATGTATGATAACGTAACCAACACATATAACAATTTCTAAAGCAAACCATTATGAATGCGGAGCAACATGCATGAATAACAATTTTTGAATCACTGTACTCAAAAAACTGAAGTGACTTTAGCTGAAGCAACAATAATAATATTGTACTTAACAATTACATGACACATGAATGTTTACTTTTCAAAACTATATTACTGTAGGCAATTTTTCAATCACTTCTGTGGTCACTTGATAATGAGCTGAAAATTGATTCTCATGCACAGAATTACACGAAATCCATAAGACTGTAGCATCAACAGTAAGCCAAAACCTATGTTCTAATCGTTATAAGACTACTTTCTGAAAAGCGTCATTGTAAACATTTAAATTTAAGAAAAATATTATGTTTTTGCAAGGCTCTAGATCAAAATTTCATATGCAGTGTTTACTTACATACACAGAATGCACAGAAGATTTCAGTCGGATTCGTAAATCTGATATTACGCGGATATTACAATCAATATTTATAAAGACATCACATCTCAAAAATGGTCTGATGACAAATTAGCATTAGGTGTAAAACAGTTTACACCACTGTTGTGTAAAAAAATGTGTCTAACCGACTTCTCACATTTGATTCTTTGAAAATTTCTAAACTACAGGAAAAAATTAGGTTTCTGGAATTCTCAAAAACGAAGATAAATACATATGTAGTGTAAACTTCATATAAACACCTAGAGTAAAGAAGATCTTGGTCAGATTCGTAATTTTGATATTGTTCCGATATTACGACTAATATTTATGAAAAAAATTAAGTCTCCATAATGTTCTAAGGGCAAACTAACAATAGGTGTAAACCACTTTACAACACTGTAGCGTGTAAACGTATGCGCCAGACTGGCATATCAAATTTGGTTCCTGGTCCATTTCTAGACTTGATAATCGTGTCCCTGACTCATAACCGGAGAAACAGGCAGAAAAAGCAAGACAGAAACGCATTCTAAATACCAAATTTTTGACTTTACTCGCTAAATATTAATGTATAGACAATTTGCTTTGACATGCACCCGATATAAAGCACATTATTTTTATTCTATTGGACTTATCCCAACTTCTGGACGGAGAAAGTGGCGAACAAAAAACGCAACAAAAACGTATTTTCCATCATTTAGAACACTGTAAACTTTAAAATTCCGTACCGAACTCTCCATTGAGTTTAAAGAAATTCGGTTTGGTACAGTTTGTAGCTTTCGAGTCGTAGTACGTTTCTATGTGCAAAAATTTTGTTGCAAAAATTTTTTGATATGATTAACCAATCAAAATTGGGGAAAAACGTGTTTTTTTCGCCCATTTTGTACGTCTGTTTTCGAACTTTACATCCCATAAATAACTCAATATTGCGTTTTTTAAATTCAGTTTGCTGCGATGTGTAGCCCCTGAGAGGCACTTTATTATTGCTGTATTAAATCTACCCTGAATTATAAGCGGAAAAATTTGGCAGAAATCTTAGTTAAAATCTGTTTTTTACATTATCCACCAGAGTGTAAACTTTAAACCCCAGGATCTAACTCACCATAGAGCGTAGAAGACTTTGCTCATATGCAGAATGTAGCCCTTGATCCGCTCTACATTTCGGTCAGAAACCATTTTGAAAAAATTATAATCAGAGTTATTATCAGACATAAGCAGGTTGAAAAGTCGACCAAAAAGTGCTTATTCACCCCCTTGATTTTCGCACTCTTTACACGGCCATTTGCGAACTGATGCGAATTTCAAAACCAAAAAATGGCGTTTTGTAGAATTCATCCCTCTATAATCCTATGCTGTTTAATTTTTCGAGTCATGAATACTCAGTTGTCCACATGCCGCAGTAAAAAGGTCCCAAAATTTGTCCCATGTTATAACGTTACACAAAAACTTTACACCTTCTTTACACAGTCAGTTTTGAGTTTCAAGAAAAACAAAAAGAACCTAGACAGCAAATTTTTTTATTATCTTTCTTTAAAAAAAACCGCACCTTCCAGAAAAGTCCCGTTATAGCTGTAGGGGGTGCACAGGTGTTAGGGGTACCCAAGTGTATTATAGGTACGCGCTAACGCGCTACCTATGATTATTACGATTATTATATATTGACCACTACCGGGCGTGACAATAGATAGCGGGTTTTCCCGCATATTTTGGATAATGCTTGAGGAAAATTAGGGTAGCGCACTCGTTCCCTTATGAAAATCACAGATTTGTCTTAATTAGCATTGTTTCTAGTAAACCAGACAATAAACACATATGGTAACATGCCACAATAATAACAGGAGTCCAAGTACGCGGAAAACAAAATTGTTTTGAAGATCAGCCTTTTCTTTTCTAGAGAAAATAACCTTACCTTATTTACTGTCCAATTAATTAATTAATTAATTAATGTGTTTTGGTTTTCTATGGATTATTTGCATACTTTCTCTGATGGGTTGCCATAAAATAGGTAGGTAATGCATATGTAAATAATTGATGTGGACACTTAAACGCTCAATGATCTCTCAGCTATTTTAGCTGTCTTTGCTTTGCGCTTGAAACCCTAGATTCGATGTTTTATTTATAGATGAAGTAGTGCGATTCTTGATGTAAAATCAGAACAGGCTGAGCGCAATGCTTCGCGCCTATACTTTGACATGTAGCGTGCTTTATTGTGTAGTACAGCCAAAACGTCGGCGCTTTGCGCCTACAAAGAGAGTGTGGCAGGACATACGCGCATTAAGCCGTATTTATACTTCACGCAGGATCGCGTCGCAGGATTAAATAGCATGACTTTTTCTAAAAATAGCACATCCTGCAAAAATCGTGCGAATTGACGCATCGCGCCGTCCGTTTATACTTCCTGCGAAAAATCGTGCGATAATCGACAAAATTCGTCGCATCGCGTCTTCGATTTATACTTGCTGCGATTTCTTGCAAACTCGACTATCCTGCGATAAATCGTACGATTTTTTCTGTGAATCTTGCGAATCATCGCACGATTTTTTCGCGCATATTTTTGCTCATTTTCGTCCTCGCCTGACCTCATTACAAATTCAAAGCATTGTTGCGTGACATGAATGATTTAAGTAGGCACGTCGATGTCAAATTTGACAGTTCAATAGAAATGTGCGCAAAAAAAGGACGCGATTTCGCTTCCGAGCCCAATTTTGCGAATTCGCGTCGGACGTCAACTTGTTACTAAAATTAGTAATTTTTGACATTTTTCGCGGAGATGAACGCGATGAAGTATAAATTGAAACGCGACTCATCGCACGACGAAATTTCTTGCCTGCGCGAATTATTAAGCAATGCGAATTTTGCAGGAAGTATAAATCGAAAAATCGTATTGCGGACAATCCTGCAATTTGCGCGAACAATTATTCGCGCGATAGTATAAATCGAATTCGCGTGCTTTGCCCGATCCTGCGACTGCAATATTTCGCAAGTTCGGCGCGATGCGTGAAGTATAAACCAGGCTTTAGCCATCGCTGGAGAGTAAAGAGTAATTTTGGCGCTTCGCACCTATACTTTAACAAGTAGCGTGCTTTATTGTGTAGTACAGCCCAATGTTCGGCGCTTCACGTTCATACTTTAACACAAGTATCTTTTATCATTGTAACGCCCCTAATTCGGCGCTTTGCGCCTATATGTACTTTAAACATCTGCTATGCTTAACCATTGTACAGCTGAAGAGACCAGGAGTACTACTTACCATGGATCAACGTCAGAAACGCTATTTTATTTTTAAAGTTTAGGACGATGCTTGTTTTTCTAGGACATGAGAGCGCTGATTAAAATCTCGAAACTATATGGAAAAAATCGAGTAAATTGAACAAAATTAGTAAAATAAAAAATAAATAAATAAAAAAACAATCAAAACAAAATTAGTCACAAAATCATTTGCGTTTGTCAGCTAGGAAGTCGTGCTGTACTGAATTTTTCACTATGTCATCAAGTTTTTAGTCGGAAAAGAAGAACTGTGAAAAAGATCGCGTTTTCGATTTATTGAAGCAAATCAAGGCTGCATTTGAAGTGAAAAGCGATAAAAAAGTCTCAAACATCAACCTAATATTATGTATACAAAAATTAGTGTTGAAAGCGTTATCACTCAGTGGTCGAAAATTATTAGGATACGGAAATATTTTTACAAAGTTTCATATGTTGTGTAAAAATCACAGCCGTGGTGGAAACAGAATGAGGGATAGAGACGTGGGACGCCCTATATATTTATGTGGATTGGTACGATTTCACTAAGAACTAATAATAAGATGACGACGCAGTTACTATAGTCTTTTTCGTTTATCCTAAAACACATAGGAAGGAATGATTTTTCGATAAAATTTCCTACGGCATAATTTATTCTCATCTTCCAGCAGATGATGCATCATGTGGATGGGATTCGCGCATTCAGCTTGTCATAAATCGACCGTTAAACGCAATAGAATGGCATTTTAAACATCGCCTAATACTCCCGCCTTGGTAGAAGGTCTGATTGTCGTTGAAGCAACACCGGTTCAATGCCTGCAGCAAGATTTTTACTTAGCGCACTTACTGCAGTATGTCACAGCACTGTTCAGAAGCATGAATTAACCCTCCGTTTACCATCATGTTTTTGCAGTCGAAGTGCGCCATCATGGCATAAACTCCTAGTGCATATTAAGCTATGCTTTCTTAACATTCTCTGACAGCTATTACTTTTATTTAGTGCAATTTTTTATGCTCGTTCTGAATATATATCTTATTTCCTGTGAAAATTATTTTTAAAAGAGGTATAATTAAAAAGTATCAGAATGCATAAGAATAGGCACCTGTCAGACATTTTGTAAAAACAAGAAAAAGTAGATTTCTGTTGTGTTAAACACATCCAGAAGATGCATTTAAAGAGCTGGAAAGGAATGAACCACTAAATTTTCTTATTAGAACCTTATTTTCCCATCTTAAGCTTTTGTGATATCACTGTAAATAGGCCGAAAAATGCATGTTTCTTACTACTCTATAAATCCTATTCGAGTTAATCCATCAAAAACTATGTACTTGAAACCAAAACGAGGCTAGACAACGTTCTTGACACATGGATAAGGTAGAACAGAAAAAAATGCCACGAAAGTGATTCATTATGCCTCTAGCATAGGACATGGTAAACGGAGGGTCAAGTCTAGATGGACGGTTTAGTGCATGAAATATGAAAGAATGGTGGCCGCTCGCCCCCTTTCAACTTTTCTGTCGAGCTACAGCGAATCCCCTAGTTAGGCATAATGAAGCCTTCAAAAGAATTTACGCGAAAAGCTCTCGAATTAATGAAACAGACTATAAGTGGGGAATCAAAAATTATAAAAAGTGGATTACTAATGTCAGTATCCAATTCTTGGATCGATAACGTCTCTAATAAATGTCTTTATATGCAGTCCGGGCCAAAAATTTAAAAAAATACGAAAGCATAACACAAGTTAATGAGTCTAAACATGCCTGTTGTGTGCTATATGAAAAAATGAAAGTTTCACTCAAAGAAAATCTTTTCGCATCAGAAACAATTCATAAAGAATGTCCTAAACTTTTGCCAAAGCCTGTCACTTAGGCCCGTATTCACAAAGGCGGACTAGCGCTAGCCCGAGCTAAGTAGACGACTTTAGCCCGGGCTAACTTCTTAGCCCGTATTCACAAAGGCGGGCTAACTTAGCCCGGGCTAGATATTTCCACATTTTAGCCCGCGATTTTAGCCCTGCTCGGAGGAGGACTAAATCTCGGGCTAAATAATTGTTTCAATGGTGTGTTCTATTATTCCAGGTCACGCTACTTTATGATGGAACTTATTCAATTTTTTGATGTGTCGATGCAATATATGATATTCGAAATGAACAAATTGTTCAAAGACCTATTAGGAATCGACTTGACCCATTCCACGCTTTTGATGATCAGAAGTTTCGGCAATGCTACAAATTACGGAAGGATACGGCTGCTGAACTTATAAATTTGCTGGAGCCACAGATAAAATCAGCAACTTACCGAAATGATCCGGTGCCACCGTATTTAAAGGTAAAAGTTAACATCAGCAATTTATTCATCGTATGCAATTTTAAACCAAATTTTAATAGTAACAGTAGTAACAGTTTTACAGCTCGTGATAGGAGGTATAACTAGACGGATAAATCTGCTGTTGCTGCTGCTGTTGTTCAAACATTCGAAGTTTCGTTTCATAATATAGCCTTTTGGCATCTGCTGCATCTTGCACCTTTCGTAACAAATCCATTCTTGCTTCATGCTCTCTCTTTAGAGCTTACTTATGAAAAATCATTGTTTAATATCGCATAATGGTTTCATCATACGCACACCTGGGCGTGAAGGGGTTTGGGGGTATGCACCCCCCAGAAACCAAAATACCCCCCCCCCAGAAATCAAAATACCCCCCCCCAGAGTTCAATTTTTGGAAATTTTTTTCGTTTTTTTTCGCAATTTTTCGATGCCAATGGATAGTGCTTGATGAGAAACGTCGAAAAATGGTGTTTTTATCGCCATACCACCATTTTAAAGGCCATTTTTCCACCTTCAAAAAAATCTTGCACCCCCCCAGAATTTTCTGGCTGCCCACGTATGATCATACGGTTTCTGGTGCAGCTTTACTTGGCCTGATAATTTTCTCAACTCTTTTCGTGGTTCGTCTTCAGAACAAGTCGAAATGGTACTACTTCCGTATTCGGATGGTTCTGCAAAAAAATGCGAATTCAGACTTTTTCTAAAATGAATGATTGTCTTGTTTTCTATCCGCGTTATATATAATAATATTTTTCAATATGAAAAAGCATCACCCGTGCATATTAAACTATTAAGCAGATCAAAGATCTTACATACATAGATAATACAAAAGTGTAACATTAATAAAAACTCGTAAAAAGCTCAGACTATCTGACGAAAAACGTGGTACGACTCATGCCTACTGGTTTAAAGTTATTTGGGCTACTAGGACCAAAGTTTTTGGAATCCCTGTACTTAGAGCAGACTACTTTTTTAACTATACATGAAACGGCTTCGACTTATTTTTGCTGCTTGCGCACCTGATCTGGTGGGAGTGGAAAGAGGTGGTCGAAAGCTGTTTTGGAAAGGCACCTTTCGGCTTTCTTGGGGATCTCCCATTCCCCCGTTACATACCTGGTTTCAACCTTCTCGGACGAAAATGTAGCTGCTATACAATTTTTATAGCAACTTGTAAAATCGAACTAACTGGTCGACTGATACTTTTATCTCTGCACATTTATGTTTGTTTTGGATCAGTCAGTATCATACTTGGGCGTGGAGGTTTTGGGTTATGCACCCCATACATGTAATGGCTCAAAAGTTTGGGAGGGGATCCCGGCTTTTTTGGGAGGGGGGGCGAAAAGCTTCCAATTTTTGGCCGAAAATGGCAAAAAGTACCTAAAAATCGCCTAAAAATTTGATTTTTTCCCGAAAATCGGGTGGGGGAGGTCAAAAATTTTTCCGTTTGGGGGGATGGGGGGACAGCCCGACTTCGGGTGGGAGGATCCCCCCATTCCTCCTTTTACATGTATGATGCTCCCCCAGAAGGCCAAATACCCAACATGGAAACTGAAATGCACCCTCACCAGAATTTGGTTTTTGAAAATTTTTTGTTTCCTCTGCGATTTTTTGATGCCAATGGATTGAGCTTGATGAGAAACGTCGAAAAATGGTGTTTTTTCGCTCTACCACCATTTTTTAGACAATTTTTTGGCCTTTGAATAATTTTACACCCAGCATACAGCCCCCTCAGAATTTTGGTGCTGCCCACGTATGGTCAGTGAGAAAATGTATCTGAAAAATTGGTACAATATTTGTTTACCATTCTTATCTTGCTGCGTGTCCATATCACCAGTGCTGTGGTCCTCCACTGAGGCTGTCACGGGAGGAACATAGGACATTTGAGCATCACTGTCGACCGAACAAGGAATGCGCTCCAACTGAGCTGGAATAAGTTGCCACACTCTGGCAAATATATCAGATAATGGCTCTGGAGGTTGCTCTCCACCAGTGGAATTTAACGATTCGTTTGCTGAAATATAAATATGAAATGACGTATAACTACATTTTGCTAAAAGAGACTTTGGTTTAAGGTATTGTTAACATTGCGTTATATTGGGAGCGGAGAATTCCAAAGAGAAGATGGTGATATACACGGTTTGAGTCAGTCAACGATTTCTCGATGCGTTCACTCTGTTTTACACCATGTAGCCGATATGCGACCTCGCTTCGTCAGCTTTCCAAGCCAGGAAGAAATTGTGTCGATTCGGAACGGATTTTTCAGAAAACGAAATTTTCCAGGTATGTGTCAGAAATCTGCCAGCTGTAGAAATTTCATTATTTTTCTTCGCTATTTTTTCATCAGTTTTTCTTCGATTCGCACGGTTTACAAGCAAAAACTGTAGCCTTAAGAATTTCGGTGCGTAAAAGTAATTTAAAAGCACATTTCCCCAAATTTGCTGACCCCAGATTGCAATAATATAGGAATTTTCCCCGTTTTTTTACTAACCCTTTTTCACAAATTCAAGGAGCCTGCCATCCTCTACAATTTAATTTGAAGATGATAATCTCTGTTTTCTGAAGATCATTGCCCAATAAAATATCATACTGGTAAACGGGCCCATAGCAAGAGGAGGGAATTATTGGAATTTTTCAAAACTAAAACTTTTATTTTATAAAATGGACCATTTTCTACCAAACAAATAATTTTTGACCAATTTTGGACAATCGGAGAATGCTTCGGGGATTTAGGGGCTGGGATTTCTCCATCCGCCCGTTGCATATATGGTTTCAACCACACGTCGGCGTGGGGTAGTTGGGGTATGCACCCTTCAGAAGGCCGGACACCCCCTCCCCCAAAAACGTAATATCCCCACAGAATTCGATTTTCGAAATTTTTTTGTTTTTTGACGATTTTAATATGCCAATAAATAGCGATCGATGAGGAACTTCCAAAAATGGCGTTTTCTCGCCCTACCACCGTACATGTACATCTGAAAAATTCTGGGAGGTCAGACCCAAAAAAAATTATAGAAAAAACAAAAAAAATAAAATTGAATTCTGTGGGGTATTTCCATTTTCATGTTGGGTATATGGCCTTCTGGGGGTGCATACCCCCACGTCCACGTGTGGTCGCGGCCATTCTGCCCGGGATCAGTAGTCATTCCGGGGGTCAAAATCTGCCGAACCCCCCTTAAGAACATAATGCCTACCACTATTTTTAAGAATGTTTTTGACCTTTGAAAAATCCTACACGGCCACTCCACACCCCCTCAGAATTTTTGCGCAGCGCAAATGTGGTTTCAACTATCTTTTTGTAAAAATTTTTTTTCAGAAATTGCAGCTTGTTAGTCTGTTTCCCACTGATATATGCACGAAAATGCTCACGACCTTGAATAATGTGATAAGAGAAAAAAGAAAAATTATGCTAATTCTGCACTATTTTAGGTTTAAAATCACTGCAGTCACTGTTCCGTGGGATAGAAACCCAAAAATTTGAATTCAAATTCTGGGTTAAATATTTTCTCTTTTCAAGGGGTTATTGGTGCACTCGACTGCACACACGTGAAGATTCTAAATCCTGGTGGCCTGCACAGTGAACTGTATCGAAACCGGAAAGGTTGGTTTTCAATCAATGTACAAGTATTGTGCGACGACAAACTTATGATTCGAGACATTGTAGCGAGTCATAAAGGAAGTACCCACGATTCTAGAATTTTCAATGAATCTCACTTACCTCGAAAATTTACATCATTCTATGCATGTGCTTGGGGATCGTGGATATGCTTGCACTCCTTACTTAATGACCCCTCTGCCAGCCCCACGAGCAGCAGCTGATCGACGCTATAATTTTGCTCATTCATCGACACGAATGGTAATCGAACGCACTTTCGGCATTTGGAAAAGGCGTTTCCCTTGTTTAGCAAGAGGAATGAATTTTAAACCCGGAAAATGCGCCATTATTACTGTTGCATGTGCCGTTCTTTACAATTTCATTAAATTGAAAAGCGATCTGGATAATTACGCGGAAGAAGAGAACAACGAACCTGATTTATATGAAGATGATAATGACAATCTACAAGGCTCAGCTAAGAGACGTAGAATCATCGCAGAATACTTCAGTGCATCGTAATTTGTTCTACTTACCCTTTTGAGATGCTTCCAACGATTAAACAATTGTTCCTTTGTACGATTTTTTACA
The DNA here is from genome assembly GCA_036768485.1 of Mermis nigrescens. NCBI lineage: Eukaryota > Metazoa > Nematoda > Enoplea > Mermithida > Mermithidae > Mermis > Mermis nigrescens. Next base: position 123,290 of record JAVLUZ010000753.1, on the reverse strand, counting down.
GCTGGGTTTTCTTCAAACGCCATGGTTATTTCAGACCAGCATTTATCCTTCAAAATCATTGATTTCGTACCCGTTTTCTTATTTTCAATGATATCTATTCTCTGTTCAACACATTCAAGTAAAAAATATAATTCATCTCGGTCAAAATTCGGTTCTCGCATTTTCCAGGATTCAGCAGTCATCATGGATGAAAAAAACAACGCAATAATGCAGAGAAGATTGGATTGGACTTGAGCTTTCCTTCTGCGTGAATCAAGTCGAGTTTTAAGCATTGTTTAAACAAACTTCTGTGAAGTAAACAGAGCGTTTTTTGAAATATCATTCGTGTAAATATGAAAATTTTACTTCCGTACGTAGAAAAAGGCCTCTCTACCGCTGACTAGCCCGGGCTAAGTAGTTATTTAGCCCGGGCTACGTAGCCCGGCCGTAGCCCGCCTTTGTGAATACGGGCTAGCGTTAGCCCGGGCTAAATCTCGGGCTACGCAGCCCGGGCTAAGTCACTTAGCCCGGGGCGCGAACCATCAGCTTGAATGAGCGCTTTAACTTATCAAAAGTTGTACGGGATGAAGTTAGTGTTTATAGGAGTAACTGAACTACCTTGCGATTTTACATCACATCATACCGCCTGGTCTAAATTTCAAAGGTCACTTAGTTAAATCTAGCACGATCATATAAACATGAGCTATTGAATCCGTGTTTTAATGGATCTAGTAGATTGAAAGTACGAAAACGCAAAAGAAACGGTAAGAGTAACCTGCAGTATTTCAAATTCAGTGAGGTCACCAATTCTAAACCCTCCAAATTCTAAGTCCACCCCAGCATCAAATACAGCTATTTGAGAATGCCTTTGCAATCAAACTTCCTACAGTTATAAAAGGCGTAATGTTTTGGCACAGAAATGCTCCATGTCCTTTCGAATAAAAAATTTGAATAGTAGAACAATGATATTCAGCAGTGAATATAGCATTGCTTCGTTTTTATCCATTAGGTAAATATGTTGATGGCGAATAGAAATTTTATGAGTATTCTACTCTAATGCTTTTGTATTCAGTTTTCAAAGGTTATTAAATCAGAGGAACACCTGTTCTTTTGTAATGATATTGCTTTGATTTTTATCTAGATATAAAAACGGGTAAGGTGCACTCTGATGATCATTTTATCGTAATCCGGCGTATATTTTCGACTGAAGTGGATCGTTTTATATTTTTACAGTAAAATGTCTTATCAAACGAAATACGTCAGCTAGTGTGCTACGTATAGCTAGGCTTCTGCTCAAAGAGAGCTTAAATTGAAAAAATGTTGTAATCAGGCAATTAAGCCAAAGAGAACGAGGAGAGAATTTGCCCCTCCTCGAAATGAAATAAAAACTTTTGTTTCAGAAGATTATCCATCATACTGTAAAAAATTCCCGCTCTCAAATTCGTGTTGATAACAGATTACCAAAATTGCACCGATGACAACTAATGGCATTAACCCATTCTTTGCAGGTTTCATAAATCTGTTATTAATGGGTTCCGTTGACCCGCACTTAGTGGGTGTCAGTCAATTGTCTCACTACCGTGCAATTATCGGGTTAGATAAATCCGTCACCTGCAGTCCTACTTACCTACGATCAATATGTTTTACCAATCAGCCACCCAATTTAATAATTAAATGAGCAACAGAACAAGAGGATCAAAGGTTTGATATGTGAGTATATGAATATAGAAAGCACAAAGAAAGGCATAAAGAAAGAAGATAAAAAATGTGACTAAAACGCATATTTCTCGAGCAACAGAATCGTTTCATCATCAATAATGAGTACAAAATAGTTTTTCAACAAATTCTTTTCATATGTACAACGATGGTAACAACCAAACGTGGCACGTACGCGAGGGGGGCGGTGGTGGGGGTATGCGTCTCCCGTGCGCCGAGAACCCCCAAAATTCCATTTTTAATTTTTTTTTGTTTTTGCAGTTTTTGATGCCAATAAATAGTGCTCAATGAGAAACGTTGAAAAATGTTACCATTATTTTTTGACCATTGAAAAACCTTGCACCCCAAGAATTTAGGTGCTGCCCACCTATAGTAACAAGTAACAACCCACCTAACCCAAGCCTTTTTACATTTTGCGCAAAATGATTTTTCACGATTTTTGGGATGAAAGTAGCAAGGATGTTAGCATAGTAAACTTCTGTTTTGTTCAGACATAAAATGCCTAGAATGGAGTTAAAATGATCTACAAAGTCAAAATTTTCGATCAATTCTTATATTTGTATATTGATGAAAATTACGGAATGAGTCAGGATTGGACAAAAAGTACTGAAAAAATTCAGTTTTTCACATTAAAACATCTTTCACAAGATGTCTTAATCAGTTTTCACATTTGATCTACAAAAAAGACTCGAATTCTTAATTAAATGGTTCCAAAATTCAGGATTTACCCCTGAACTTTCTTGGAAACTATAAATGGTATGGCTTAAAAAACACTACTTTCCATCGTTTCTCCTAAAACCATATGTCATGTAACAGGTGTCGGGGAATCTATCCATACATGATCTTGGAGGGGGAAGGAGTTTGTGGGTTCCCCCTGAATTCACGATTTTCGAAATTTCCCAAAAATTTCCTGAAAATTTGTGGAAAATAGTGCCTTTCAAGCGTTTAGTTTTCTATTTGCTCGAAAGTGACAAATTGTTGGCGCTTCACACCATATACTCGTACTTTCCCTTTATTTTCTTTGATTTGTTCAATTTTTTGATTTTTTTTCGAAATTTTTTGTTTTATATGCTCTAGAAAGATACAGCATTGTCAGAAATGCCGGGGAACAATATTTTTGATGCTTACCCACCCTTTTTGGGCCCAAAAATGGCACTTTATTATTTCCACCCTCAAAAGAATTTCCAGTTGTGCTTGCCTGGATCCACCACGCGGAGTTTGTTGTCCGTCACCCACCTTCGAAGCCAGAAAATTTTAAATTCAAATTTCCTGGCTTTTTTAAGGTGTTTTTGGGCCGTTTTTAGCTAAAAATTGCGGTCATTTACCCCCCCCCCTCCTGCCTAAAAAGGCCTGGGACCCCAACCAAAATTTTTAGCCATTAGATGTATACCTATAGCTCTATCCATTGACATAAAAAAAGCACACAAAGGCACAATTTAAGCATAAATTGGCCGACTTTCCATCCTAAAAATAAATGTATCCTTTTTCTCAACACCACCTGATCAAAAGCGAGTTTTAAGACTTTTGCACATTCTTGCCTCCTTTGACGAAAAGTAGATCATTTATTTTTCCTAAAAAATAACTGACTAGCCCTACTCATTCAAAATTATATATCGCAGAGTGTTTCACTAGAAAAAGTCGTACCAACAATCTTTACCTAATTTCTGCTCTATTCTTTATTCAGCGGCATTCTTCTAATGCAATGGAAGTGATCATTTGGCTAAAAATAAAATAGCATTATCAAGCTGTACAATCATATTAAGAAAAACAAAACCTTTTAGGCATTATTTAAAACCATGATCTTAATGAGGAATTCTTTGCAATAAGTAGAATAATTGTTTATCTTCTTGCACAAATCCATCAGACATTATGATTTTAAAGCAAAATATGAAAAGACCAGGAACTAGAAAATACTGAAAATCTATTTCAAACTTTTATGCTTAAAATCATATATGCACATAGGAGTGAGTGAGTATCACACCCCGCTGAAGGGTTAGCCAGACAGGTACTGTCCGGACAATCTGAGCTGAAGGAACGTTTTTCGTATGATTTTTGAGATCAAAAGCAGTGAAAATATATAATTTTTCGAGCGCTTCACAGCAGTTTAGTACTTTTACATACATTTAATGCAAAAAGCGACAAAAATTGATCAATTTCTGTATATTTCAGTGCTAAAAAAGATATAATGCAGCCAAAATGTACACAAATGCCTTAGAAGTTCTGAATTGCTATTAAAAAGACGTTTTATGTGCTTTTTTGACCGTTTTGGTCGTTTAAACAGCAAAAAAGTTCTTGAATGTTAAATTCACTCTTTCTGAGATTTTGCCTGCCCCTGCTAAACCTGGTGTTATGCACCTATGCTTAAAACATGAACATTTATTGCATTTTGAAGCATTAAATTAATCACAAAAAGACAATCTAAAAGTCTTGCTGGCATGCCTATTTTATGCCAAAAAAGAATACTTACCATTGGAGGATTTTATCGGACAGGCCCCCTGAATATGATTTCTTTAGTGTGCTTGCAATGTTGTACGTCCGGATAACATCATCAAGCTTGTTAACACTTCAATCTTTAATCTGGACAAATCATTGCCAAACAAATTATTTCCCTGCGCTTATGTAATTGGTAATTATTATATAATGCATTATGCTAGTAATTTATTTTGATGAAGATTCGTCATTTCATGACTAGAATTTGCAGTCATTTTATCAATAAGCGTAGTTTGGCTTTATTTATCTATTTTTAGTTTAATTTATTCAGCTTAATTTTATTTCTTATTTATAGTGCCTATTTTTGAGTATGTTTTACCCAAACCAATTATTGTGTAGCCATTTCGAGCACATTTTAATTTTTCAATAATAAATAATTATCCACGCTTTTTAACAAATTTAAGACAAATCAAAAACCATTCATGGCATTTAAGTAACAGATTCACATAAAGACATCCACTCATTCAAGAAACCAACAGAAATAAAGAAATGAATTTTCTAAGAAAATTCCTCCAATGGTAAAGCATTTGTATATTCATTCACGATTTTACTCGCGCCTCTCATAGCATCCAACCAACATCTGTGGTGAGTACTGGAAATCTCCATCGTTTTCCTCATTATTCTCACGAACCCATCCAACTTTTGAGGCAGATGATAGAATTACCCACCTGACTTTATACAGTTTTACCATTTAGGGCTCAAATCAATTTTTTCAGACAGCAAACAAAGCCCCACATAAATTTCATAAATTCGGCGCTAACTGCTGAAAAAAATTTTCAGCACCCTGAACAAATACCTACCAAAGAAAGTTTGTAAAATTATTGAATCAGTGCAAGGTATTAGGAATGCTGACTTTGTTTCACCATTTTGGACTTATTTCCCATAAACAATAAATATACAAACAAGCAGGTTGGGCACAAAGCAACCTAAAATTTTGGTTTTCTCAGGTCAAGAAAACGGCTTAGAAATTAAAATTTGCAGAAATTCGGCATTTAACAGCAATTTTAAGAAAGATGATCGCCGCAGTCGTTGTGAGCATGCTTAACTATCAGCAAAAGTCCATTTATTTAAAGAATACCAATTTAGCTGAAATTCTAAAACAAAATTATCAGAAAGACAAAATAGACCAAAATAAAATTAAAAAAAACAATGCGGTTTTCAACAGCAATGTCTTTCTTGCCTCATCCTGCTCTTGAATATGAGCTTTACAAATCTAAGGCATTCTCATTTTAAAACTAAAGCATTTCTAGTATTTTTTTGAGAGTTTAATTTTAATAATAATTTGATAATAATTTAATAATTTAGTGACTTACTTTTTAGCTTAGCCTAATAAATAAGAGCTTCACCACATTCGACTCAAACTTTGTTGTGCTCATGACTTAATAGTGGCAAAACACATAATTTACTACAAGTCATCCTACCGAAACGAAATATGGGAATAATTTTTTCTTTTACTTGTCCCTCCGCTTTTTAAGCCAAAAATCGCATAAAATTTTCGGCGCTTACCTCTGAATTTCAAATTATAATTAGAGACTAGCGCGCGGTTTGAACACTCGATTTTTAGTTTTTATACATCAATATAGCGGTATTTGCATTTATGTATTCTATTTTGCGTAGGTTTTATGCGGAAAATATGATTTGTTCAAGAGTATGTCCATTGGATTCTCAACATATTTGGGGAATTTGGGTAGCGAAATTTACCAAGTGTACAGCTCTAGTGGTCGCAAGACCTGCTTTTTAATTCATCCTTCGGAAAATTCACTGAATGAAACAATGGCGGACCTAGGATTTCCATACGTAGAAAGCACCTTAAACTTTTCCAAAAAAAATGAAAAGAGGTCCGAAAATTTGCCCTTCTTGTTCGAGTTACTTTTTTTTAACGTTTTACGTTGTCTACTTTTAGGTACCAATTTTAAATCGCTTTTGGTGCAAAACTTTTTCTCGAAAATTTTAAAATTTTTGACGATTTTGAGCCAAAATCTAGCGCGAAGCGCCAACAAATTCGTAAAATTATGGCTAAGGACGTTTAAAAGCTTGAACTTTCCATTAATCTCCTGCATTTGTAGCAACTGACGCTAAGCATCGGAAATTTTTAAAGCTATGCATGAAAGTCGGAAAAAATTCGCTAAAATAGCTGGTTCTGATCATAGAATCGCTTTAAAACCTACTCCTTGTGCAGAAAGATAGCTGTCAGTCCGTCGAGCCTATGTGGGGGCGGCCGCCCTCCCGGGAATCCGCTCATGAATGTAACGAATCAATGGAATAGCATCTGCAGCAGCACGGTGGCGGGAAATAATACAGTAACAAAGTAGATTAACCGTTTATTAGGAAGAATTTTCAGCATACTCGGTTAGTAGTATCCGTTGACAACAGGTTTGGTTCAACGCTCTGCATTGAGTTACGTCAACCAGTTGCGAACTGATTTACTGAAGTAATTTATGAAATAATCGTCTCTAACTTGTCTGTAACGGGTTTGCATTGCTGTAACCAGCATTTAGCGGGTTATTCTTACTGAAATTTTTTACAGTGGCAGTATCTCAAATTCAGTGAGGTCACCAATTCTGAACCCTTTAACCCTAAGTCCACCCCCAGCATCAAATACAGCTATCTGAGATTGCCTTGCAATCAAACTTCCTACAGTTATCAAAAGCGTAATGCCTTGGCTCAGAAATGCTCATTGTATTCGAATGAAAAATTTGAATCGGAGAATAAGTGGGAGAAGAGTGATATTCAGCAGAGTCAATATAGCATTGCTTCGTTTTTATCCATTGCGTAAATATTTTGATAGCGAATAGAAATTTTTATGAGCGTTCTACTCTAATGCTTTTGTATTCAGTTTTTAAAGGTTGAATCAAATCAGAGGAACACCTGCTCTTTCGTAAAGATATTTTTTGATTATTATCTAGATATAAAACGGGTAAGGTGCACTCCGATGACCATTCTATCGTAATCCGGTGTATCTTTTCGACTGAAATGAATCGCTTCATATTTTTCAGGTAAAATGTTTCATCAAACGGAATACGTTAGCTAGTGTGCTAAGTATATCTAGGCTTCTGTTCAAAGAGCGCTTAAGTTGAAAAATGTTGTAATCAGGCAATTAAGTCAAGGAGGACAAGGAGAGCATTGCTCCTCCCTCGGAATTAAATAAAAACTTTTGTTTCAGAAGAATATCTTCCATAGAAAATTTTAAGAAAAAACTCGTGCAGAGTGCATTTCGAAGACCTCCAAAACATGTTTTTAGCGATTTTTCATGTAAGCTAGTAAACGCAAAAGGGAAAAAAGAATTTTGTCTTACTGCACATGATAAGGCAAGCAAAGGCCGAGAATGGATGAAAATCAAAGTGCTTGATTGTCCAGAAACCGTGGATTAAAATAACCTGACATTTGTTGATACCTACATATCTTGTTATATTCGTGTTGTTATATAATTATTTGCATTTATATCGTTTTATTACAGTAATATATAATACATGTTGCATCTCTTTTAGTAGTTCTAGAAAAAGCTAGGTCTTAATTAGTAAGTATTGACTGGATCACAAATCTTAATCTGCCTTTTAAGTGACTAAAGTGTTTGGTAAATTTTTTAGTCTGCTGGTATGGCTGCAATTCAACGAAGCTATCTCTGGGGAGACCAACGGCACGAGTAAGAACTTATGTCTTTTTTAATTTGATCTGCTAAATGCTATGGTAATGCTGTATCAAGGAATAGGACTCTTCAACTCCGTTTAGACTAGAAAAGATAAGAAATTGTAAAAATATTAGAACAAGAAAAGAATTATTTAAATACCTAAATTTATTTTTAATATTCGTCTCTTATTTCAAACTTTGTAAAGATTTATTTCGGAAAGTTTTTATCTTCCAACAAAAACGTTATTAAGGCGGAAGATCAAAAAGAGAGATCGACGGCCAATATTACGTCAATATCTTGGCTGTAGTGGACGATAGCACTAAGAAGGCTCACGAAGACGACCTAAATCTTTTCGTTGAAACAACCATGGCCGCGGTATGAATGTACCTATATAATGTGCGATTTGGGTTTATCATGGGTAGCACGTTAACGCGTACGTATAATATACTTGGGTACACCTGACATATTTCCCCTCCCCCTCACAGCTATAACGGGGCACGTCTGGGAGGTGCGGGTATTTTGGAAAATAGACAAAAAATTCGATGTAGCTTTTCAAGTTTTGTTTACACTATATACCGAGTGTGTAATGAGGGTGTAAAGTTATGGCGTAACATTATAACATATATTGAATTTTGGTGGTTTTTATCCAAGGCTTGTAAACAACTCAGTATTAGCGCTTCGAACAATTTAATGGTTTCGCTTCGAACAATTTATTGGTTTTGTATTGTAGAGGAAGGAATGCTCCAGATGTTACCTTTGTTTTTTTAATTCCGCACTAGTTCTCGACTCGAATGGAGAGTGAAAATCCGGGGGTGAAAATAAACATTTTGTGCGAGTTTTCGACCTGTTTATGTCTGTTAACAACTCCAATTATGATTCCCAAGAATTTTTCCTGACAGAAATGTACTACGGCTCAAAGGCTACTTCCTGCTTACCAGCGAACTTTTGTACACTCAACACGGAGATATACTGTAGGGATTAAACTTTACACTCTAGTGGATGATGAAAAAAACAGGTTTTGTACAAGATTTCTCCGTCAACTTGTCCAGCTATGAGTTGGGAAAAACTGAATGTAATTAAAACATAATAAATTTTAACAGCTACACGTCGCAACAAGCTACATTTAGAAAAACTTAATATTGAGTTAGTTATGGAGGTGTAAATTTCGAAGTCATGGGGCGTACCATAAAGCAAAAAACACGTTTTATTATATTTTTGATTGGTCAATGACTCAAATATTTTGCGAAACAGAAGTTTTTCGCATACAAACTTACTACAATTTAAAGGCTACAAATTAGCATAAACCGAATGTTTTAACACTCAACAGGGAGTTAGCTTAAATTTCTTAAAGTTTAAAATGTGATGGATGGTGGAAAAATACCTTTTTGTCCAATTTTTGGTTTACCACTTTCTGCATTTAGAAGTCGGGATAGGTCTAATATAATAAAAATTCAGTACTTTTTAAGGGGTATATGTCACAGCGAATAGCATCTATTTATATCAATAATTAGCTTTTTTGGGAGGTGTAAAGTTAAAAATTGTGAAGGTTAAATGTGTTTCTGTCTTGTTTTTTTGCCAACTTCTCCAGTTATCCGTCTGGATATGATCTCATGTCTAAAAATATACCAGAAACCAAACGTGATATGCCAGTTGGGCGCTTTCGTTTACACTCGACAGTAGTGCGAAGCAGTTTACATCTAATATTTATTTGCTTTAATTTTTTATAAATGTTTACCGCCATATCAGCGTAATTATAGAATTACGAATCCGACTAATACCTTCTGTACTCTCGGTGGTTGTGTATAGTTAACACTGCAAATTAACTTTAGTGTCTAGATTCTTGCGGAAGCTTAGTTTTCTTATAAATGTTCTGCGTAACGTCAAAATTGCGAATCTGACTCTTAGCTTTCGCTGCACCCAGTTGTGTAATGTTCGCACTATTTATATATTGTTAATGTGTTAATTTTACATAACAAATTTGATTTGCTTTCAGAGCGTTGCAATACGTTAGTTTTTTCGAAATGTTTTGTAAGGGTAAGATTACGAATCTGACTACATACATATCCTCTTTACACCAGTTATGTCAAGTTTACACGGAAAATTAGCTGTAGCTTCACAGCGTTGTAGAAGCATAATTTTCTCAAAATGTTCCATGTAACGTAAGGATTGCGAATCTGTGTGTAAATGTTCTTTAATCTTAAAATCGACTGTTCACTATTTAATAGTTTAAATATTCTATTCTTTGACATTTTTTTACATTGACTGTTTTTTTATTAATTTTTTTTTATTCTATCTATGTATATGTTTTTCAGTTTTTTTTCTTTCTTTTTTTCTTTTTTTCTTGTGGCAATTTACCGTATGTGTTTACTGACCGATTCACTTCAAACATGCTAATCAAAAGTAGGGTACTAGCAAAGAAAAATGCTCCGATGGAATAAAAAAGACGGATATGCTTGGGATTACTGATTATTGAGGGTGTAAGAGGAGGGGACTAGGCAAAAGCTATCTATGTATATGTTTGAAGGCGCAAAATCTCTTAAAAATCAGTTCTCTAGGCAATGCGAAAATTCGAAGTATATTCTGTGTGGCCTCTAAATAATGTAAAGTTGTTTAAATAATTCCAAATGCTTCACATTTGATTGAAAGGAAATTAACTGCAGTTGTATTTAGAGGTGTTTTATTTTATCATGAGCATTATAGCAAGCAAACCTGGCGTCAATTAATTATTGAACACAACCATTGCGGGCTTGCAATTTACCTACATGTGGTTTGTTTCAAGTAAGTTTACGCGTTTTATACAACTCTTGCTGATTTTTCAATCGTTTGCTTGGTTCAATAATTTATTTCAATCTGCAAGCCACAGAATATACTTCGATTTTTTGCGTTGCTTAGAGAAAGTCTGATTTTTAACAGATTTTGCGACTTAAGGTATATGCATAGGTATCTTTTTCCTAATCTCTCCTTTCACATCCCTAATAATCCGTAATCCCAACTGTATTCGTCTTTTTATCTTCCATCGGAGCATTACTATTTTTTATTGAATTAATGTATATGCGCGTCCAATGTTTTTGAAAATGCACGCGTTCAAAAGGACATTAAGGAAAATTTTTGGGGGGAATAATGCTAAATAAAGACAAAATTTGGGTGAAAAGCGTAAATTTTCTATAAAATTGCTCTAAATGGATCAGAAACTCTTAATAACGTAGTTTTAATCTTATTTTAGCATTCTTATCCAGTTTTTAGATCATTTCGGCTCGAGAAAGTCATTGACTGTTCTTCCAGACCATATGACTACATTCGTAGAACGGCTATGCTCCGCACCTGTGATTAAGAGCACACATGACCGTGGGTAGAAGTGGGTGGTGTGGGGGGCATAAACCTGCAAGAGCTAAGTGGTTTCAGTGTTATTTTATTACTTAAATTTTATAAGCGTCCTTTGACAAACGTCAATCGTTTATACTTAATTTCAAGTACACGCATGGCAAAATTTGAAATCAAGCTTAAATTTTGCCTATTTTTCCGTAGTTTTTTGTGTTCATGTTGTACGGTGGCCTCTATTTCAGGCCCGGCACATCTTTTCTGTACGGGTCTATATATATAAAGATTAACTTTGGAGTCTGTTGAATAAACGTGCTTAGAGTTCAATAACAGTTTCTATTGCAATGATCTACCCAAAGCGCCGAAAATTTTTTGGAATTATGCAATGAAATTAGCGAAAAGTGTTAAAATTACTATACATTTGTTCAAAAAAGTCTTGATACATCCTAGAAAGATCGCTTTAAAATTCCTTCTACATGCTTTAAAACCATCGCCTCAAAAAACATTTTCCCTCAAAATCTTTAATTTTGCGAAAAAATTGAGCAAAATGTGTTGTTTTAAGCGTTTTTAAGCGGTGAGCATATTCACAAAGGTTTCTAACTTCTGTAAAATCTCGCCATACTCATTTGTTGATTGAATTTTGATAAACCTATTCTGTTTTAATTTTTGCGAATTTGTTTATTTTTATCTTTTAGTAATATTGACCGTCAGAAGAAAATAAAAAAAGAGATCGACGCGTACCCGTTGTTTTTTTAATCTAAAAAGGCAATATACAAACTAAATTATTTAGCTGGCCTATAATAATTTCTATTCGGTGCATTTATGGCCATAGTCATACCAATGCAGCTGTAATATCACCCCAATATTTATTTGAAAAGATTTATTTGGAAAGATAATTGGGATCTAGTATACAATTTACCCGCCACCGTTTTTTAGCCGATTCAAATAAGCTACAGTGACCAACACTGTAGATCTCTATATTTATTGATGTGAGTCATAACGTGTTTGATAATTTCTGTGTAAAGTTTGGTCACTGTAGCTTATTTGAATCGGCTTAAAAAAACGGTGGCGGGTAAATTGTATACTAATTCCGATAATTGCATATTCCGTAGTTAGTTTCTAAATTTATCTATGATAAATCTATATTATACTTTATGTGAAACTTCTATTCACAGGCATCAAAATTATATCTTCACCCAAGTCTGCGTGCTTCGGTGGAACTTCTCGCTAGCCGGCTTGGTAATATTGCCACCAAATCCGGTACATTTAAGAGTATTTCAAGGTCTGTTATCTGTAATCAGTTGAGACAACAGGGTAGAATGGGTCTACGACGTTTTGGCGCCGCTTTTTGTCGGCATCAACTTATAAATTAATCTAATCAAATCAGTTTTGGAGCAATTGTAAAATCATAGGTAGCGCGTTAGCGCGTACCTATAATATACTTGGGTACCCCCAACACCTGTGCACCCCCCTCTACAGCTATAACGGGACACTTCTGGAAGGTGCGGTTTTTTTAAAAGAAAGATAATAAAAAAATTCGCTGCCCGTGTTTTTTTGTTTTTCTTGAAACTCAAAACTGACTGTGTAAAGAAGGTGTAAAGTTTTTGTGTAACGTTATAACATAGGACAAATTTTGGGACCTTTTTACTGCGGCATGTGGACAACTGAGTACTGATGACTCGAACAATTAAACAGCATAGGATTATAGAAGATTGAATTCTTCAGAACACCATTTTTTTGTTTTTTGAAATTCGCTTTAGTTCTCGAATGGCAGTGTAAAGAGTGCGAAAATCTGGGGCTGAAAAAGCACTTTTTGGTCGAGTTTTCAACCTGCTTATGTCTGATACTAACTCCGGTTATGAGTTTTTCAAAATGTTTTCTGACAGAAATGTAGAGCGGATCAAGGGCTACATTCTACATATAAGCAAAGTCTTCTACGCTATATGGTGAGTTAGATCCTGGGGTTTAAAGTTTACACTCTAGTGGATAGTGTAAAAAACAGATTTCAACTAAGATTTCTCTGCCAAATTTTTCCGCTTATCAGTCAGGGTAAATTGAATACAGCAGTAACAAAGTGCCTCTCAGGAGCTACACATCGCAGCAAACCGCATTTAAAAAACGCAATATTGAGTTATTTATGGGGGTGTAAAGTTCGAAGTCAAAAGTAAAAAATGGGCGAAAAAACACGTTTTTTCCGAATTTTGATTAATAAATCATACCAAATAATTTTTGCAAGAGAATTTTGGCACACAGGAATGTACTACGATTTAAAAGCTACAAATTGTACCAAACCGAATTTCTTTAAACTAAATGGGGAGTTCGGTACGGAATTTTAAAGTTTACAGTGTTCTAAATGATGGAAAATACGTTTTTGTTGCGTTTTTTGTTCGCCACTTTCTCCGTCCAGAAGTCGGGATAAGTCCAATAGAATAAAAATAAAGTGCTTTATATCGGGTGCATGTCAAAGCAAATTGTCTATACATTAATATTTAGCGAGTGTAAAGTCAAAAATTTGGTGTTTAAAATGCGTTTCTGTCTTGTTTTTCCTGCCTGCTTGTCCGGTTATGAGTCAAGGACACGATTATCAAGTCTAGAAATGGACCAGGAACCAAATTTGATACGCCCGTCTGGCGCATATGTTTACACTCTACAGTGTTGTAAAGTGGTTTACACCAAATGTTAGTTTGCCCATAGAACATTATGGAGACTTAGTTTTTTTCATAAATATTAATCGTAATATCGGAACAATATAAAAATTACGAATCTGACCAAAATCTTCTTTACACTAGGTGTTTACATGAAGTTTACACTACATATGTATTTATCTTCGTTTTTGAGCATTCCAGAAACCTAATTTTTTCCTGAAGTCTAGAAATTTTCAAAGAATAAAATGTGATACGTCACGTAGCGCGTTTGTTTACATCCAACAGTGATGTAAAGTAGTTTACACTCATTGTTTATTTGTCCTCAAACCATTGTAGACATGCAATTTTTCATGAATGTTGGTAATAATATCCGAGTAATATCAGATTTACAAATCGGAATAAAATCCTCTTTACAATAGGCGGTTGTGTAAAGTTTACACTGCATGTTAGCCTTTGTTCTAGAGCATTGCAAAAACCGAAATTTTTTCCTGAGATCTAAAAATTTAAAGGGAATGAAATACAGAACGTCAGTTTGGCGCGTTTGCTTACACTCAGCAGTATTGCAAAGTGGTTAAAACCTAATGTTTATTTGTCTTTAAAACATTATGGAGACTCATTTTTCCATGAATGTTGAAAGTAATATCGGAGCAATATCAAAATTACGAATCCGACTAAAATATTCTTTACGCTATGTATTTGTGTTAAGTTTACATTACGTGTTAACCTTAATTCGAGAGGCTTGCAGAGACTTTCAAGTGTCCTTAGATCATTGAAGAGATGTAATTTTGTCTTAAATGGGTTGCATTAGAGTCAGATCCTTCTTAGCCGTGTTTATAATATGTTTCATAAAATCTTGCACATGGAGAGCAATCGTTTAATTGATGTAAATTCCCTGCAAAAGTGGTTTAAAATGAACCAGCAATCACACGACTGTGCACAGAAGTCGACAAAATTATGCAGCTTAATTGTAATCATGTACATCAATAAGCCGTAAATCGAAAATACACCATTTGGAATGGAAAAGACTGTAGTTAATGAATACGTATCATAGGTAGCGCGTTAGCGCATACCTATAATATACTTGGGTACTCCTAACACCTGTGCACCCCCTACAGCTATATAAAGACACATCTAGAAGGTGCGGTTTTTTTAAAAGATAGATAATTAAAAAATTCGCTTCCCGTGTTTTTTGTTTTTTCTTGAAACTCGAAACTGGCTGTGTAAAGAAGGTGTAAAGTTTTTGTGTAACGTTATAACATTTGATAAATTTTGGGAGGTTTTTTAGGCGGCATGTGGACAACTCAGTATTGACTCCTCAAATAAATTAATGGCCCAGATTTGTAGAGGAAGAGATGCTCCAAATTAAGTTTTTTTGTTTGTTGAAAATCGCATTAGTTCTCGAATGGGAGTGTAAAGAGTGCGAAAATCTGGGGGTGAAAAAGCACATTTTGGTCGAGTTTTCAACTTGTTTATGTCTGATACTAACTCCGGTTATGAGTTTTTTAAAATGTTTTCTGACATAAATGTAGAGCGGATCAAGGGCTACAATCTGCTTACAAGCAGACTTTTCTACGCTCAATAGGGAGTTAGGTCCTGGGGTTTAAAGTTTACACTCTAGTCGATGGTGTAAAAAACAGATTTTAACTAAGAATTCTCTGCCAGCTTTTTCCGCTTATGAGTCGAGCTAAAATGAGTATAACAGTAATCAAGCAGCTTCTAGGGGCTACACGTCGCAGCAAACCGCGTTCAAAAAAACGCAATATTGAGTTTTTTATGGGGGTGTAAAGTTCGAAATCAGACTTGAAAATGGGCGAAAAAACACGTTTTTCCCCAATTTTGATTCGTAAATCATATCAAATAATTTTTGCAAAAGAATTTTTGCACATTGAAACGTACTACGACTCAAAAGCTACAAACTGTACCAAACCGAATTTCTTTACACTCAATACGGAATACGGTACGGATTTTTAAAGATTACAATGTTCTGAATGATGGAAAATATGTCTTTGTATGGGTTTTGTTCGCCACTTTCTCCTTTCAGAAGTCAGGATAGGTCCAATAGAATAAAAATAAAGTGCCTTATATGGGGTGTTGAGCACAGAAAATAATGCTGCTTCGAACTTCACCTAAATAATATTGCAAATGCGCGGAGTCGGAATATAATTCATACACAATGCAAGTATAAATTGCTAAGATGGAAGCAGTACCTAATGACATTCGCTACAACACTGACAAAGAAAGGAATAACTACTATTTTTTGCTAACAAAAAGTTGGGTACTAGCAAGAAAAAATGCTCCGATGGAACAAAAAAAGGTAGAATATACTTGGAACAAAGAATTATCAAGGACGTAAAAGTAGGGGACTAGAAAAAGCTCCTATTTACAAATGTCACAAAATTTGCTAAAACTCAGAAATTTCCTAAACAAAGAAAAAATGAAAGTAAGTAAATCAAAGAAAAAACCTACCTGTGCCTAAAACTGCAAGATCTGCTAAAAATCAGACTTTTTCTAAGCAACGCAAAAATCGAAGTATATTCTGCGGCCTCTGAAAAAAATAGGTGAACCTTCTCATATTGTCCACCATACAATGGGCGGTTCCAAAATTCTGAGGGGGTTTTCAAATTGGAATATTGGCCTTAAAAATAGTGCTATGGCGAAGAAAACACCATTTTTGAACGTTTCTTGTCGAGCTCTATCTATTGGTACCTACCAAAAAACCCGAAAAGAGCAGAAAGATTTAAAAACTTGAATTCTGGAGGTATTGTTGGGTATTTGCGTTTTCTTGTTGGGTATTTTGCCTTGTGGTGCATACTCCCCAAACCCCCTACGTCTAGGTATGGTGTCCAATGCTTAATATAAAGCTTATAAAATAAATCTCAAATCTGCGTTTTTGCTAATCACTTGCAACGTTAATTTATTTGATATTGTGGCTAGATAAAAATTACAAAAAGTTATATCCTATGATTATTTGCGATACCGCAACAAAAGACTGTGATTCCTATATAATGCATGCGTCCATTCAGTACTCTTCTGGCGTTTAATCCCACCAGACCACCCGGATTTCATTCCTGCCCATGTAAACTGATAACCATTAGGCATGGGAGGTTAGGGTATGCACCAGTGTTCAATCAGAAACGTCGAAAATTGTCGTTTTTCCAACATACCATAATTATTATTTTTTGACCCAGAAAAATATTGCAACATGGCGCTGCTCAGCTATGACGATATCTGCTTTTGCAGAGTGAGTGGTTCAGTTATCTAGCCCAATGTTTTATCTTTGTTCGACAGGATGCTGCTTTCTTCTGCAGGCCGCAGAATATACTTCGATTTTTGCGTTGCTTAGAAAAAGTCTGATTTTTAGCAGATCTTGCAGTTTTAGGCACAGGTAGGTTTTTTCTTTGATTTACTTACTTTCATTTTTTTCTTTGTTTAGGAAATTTCTGAGTTTTAGCAAATTTTGTGACATTTGTAAATAGGAGCTTTTTCTAGTCCCCTACTTTTACGTCCTTGATAATTCTTTGTTCCAAGTATATTCTACCTTTTTTTGTTCCATCGGAGCATTTTTTCTTGCTAGTAAATTATATATTCAGAAAGAAATTTCTACAAGCTACAGAAAAGCATATTGTTCTTGTCGACTCGATGACTTTTCATTTGTGTACGACATAAAAACTGTAGAAAATCCAGTGTATTTTTAGATGCATTTGATTATCTCAATGAAATCAAAGATATTCTGAAAGTAATTTATACAACTACGGAGAGAATTAAATGGGCTTTCAGAATCTATATTATACTTTAATCATTAATTTTACAAAGAGTGTGGCGCCAAAACGTCCGATTCCGGGGTAGAATAGACTTCTGAGCTTACAGTCAAAAAACTAAGTTTATGAAACTCAGAAACGTCATTTATCATGTGTGTGTAAATCGACTTTAGAATCCGTAGGCATCTAACCATTGGACCAAGCTTGTCCTTCTGTAGAATACTCTATATACCCAAAATTGCATTTTTACTATACAATGTTTTAGAAAATTTGGAACTCTCAAAATTTGTGTACTTTGCCGGTGTTAGTGGTTTTGTATTCTTGGGTCATACACGGACAGCGAAAAATTCTAAGCTAAGGCAGAATCGCTAAGAAAACTGCCAAAATTTAATTGTAAGGTTCTGCCGGATTTTTGAGGGCTTCGGATTGTTACGTTTTAAATCTCCTCCGCCTATGTGCGTACCTGATGTAAAGAGGCGAACGCATCCTATAATAGTCGTCTGACCATAGATGCACAGCATAGTCGATCTGGAGGTGTAAGGGGGGGTCAAAATGGAGCTTTTTCAGGCTAAAAGGACCTGAAAAACTGGTATAAACGCTAAAATAGCGTTAAAATTAAGTTAATGTAAAGTTTCTTGTCAATTTAAAGGTAATTTGAAGAATTTTTTAAATTTAGATTTGTTGCCTTCATTTCGTCTCATTCCTCTACAAAATTTTTCATTCTTCTATTCTGTGGGTCTATACCCCGCTGCACGTCTGGTCTTGACTTGTAAGAATACTTCCATGATCGAATGTCATTAAATTAATGCAGCATTTGCCCACGTTCAAATGTTGTTGTATCAACTATTACAATAATCGGGAAGCCATTGAATCAGCCGACCGAAAACAGGGGCTAAAATCCGTTTTCAAAATGGAAAATCGGAACAGCATATGTAGGTAGCTGCTAGGTGACAATTCGATTACGAATCTATACATAAAATACAGCAATGTTCAAAAGTTCAAATACGTAAATGGTAGAGAGTGACTCACCGGCTAAAAACTAGGTTACGTATATGGCCGAAAAACGAGAGACATCGAGAAACAGCTTCCGAAGTAGGTGCTTAGAAACCTGTAGTCAATCTTTAATCTGATTTTCTACTATATATTTTTGAAAGTTTGTTTGTTTGTATGTTTGTGCCGGGTTCGCTCCGGCCCAATGAAATTTGGTGGGCTGATGTTTTGGCTCGAGCTCGACCTACCGGCTGGGGGTGTAGTAGCGATCTTGAAATTTTGACAAATGCACCCATTGGCCCTGGGCAGTGAGGGAGCGGGGCTTGGCCCCTGTGCTATAAGCCTCCATGATTTCGGGAGATGGCCGATTTTTTGCTATTTTTCAAAACTTAGTTTATACTGTTTGTATAGGGATACCCCGGCCAAGAGGAGCATGCCTGGCGACACTATGTACATTGTTATATGTTATAGCATTGGTCGGCACTGTGAAATATCAAAATACGGGTTTAACCAAATAATGCTATAACATAGGCAATTTTATAAGATAGGCATGGTATGAGATACTATGTGCAACAAGATAGGCAATGCTATAAGATAGGACGTGATATAAGATACCCTGTGCTACAAGGATAGGCAATACTATAAGATAGGACGTGATATAAGATACCCCGTGCTACAAGATAGGCAATGCTATAAGATAGAACGTTATAAAAGATACCCCGTGCTACAAGATAGGCAATGCTATAAGATAGGAAGTGATATAAGATACCCCGAGCTGCAAGATAGGCAATGTTATAAGATAGTATGGGATATAAGATACCCTGTGCTACGAGATAGGCAATGCTATAAGATAGGTGTGATATAGATACTCTGTCTGTGCCATAACATGCAGTGATATAAGATAGGAGATACCATCAGCTATAACATATGAGTGATATGAGTTTTCACGTGATATATGACACCCTTGCTACAACAAACAAAAAATTTTCAAAACATCAAAAATATGGTTTGACCAAAAAATTTTTCAAAACATCCTAAAACATCAAAAATATGGTTTGACGAAAAAAATTTTCCAAAACATTCCAAAACATCAAAAATATGGGTTTGATTAAAAAATGTTTCCAAAACATCCTAAAACATCAAAAATATGGGTTTGATTAAAAAAATTTTCCAAAACATCCTAAAACATCAAAAATATGGTTTGACGAAAAAAATTTTCCAAAACATCCCAAAACATCAACAATATGGGTTTTATTGAAAAAATTTCCAGAACACCCCAGAACATCAAAAATATGATTATGGCTAAACAATTTTCAAAACCATTCTGTAACGTCAAAAATATGGATTTGATCAAAAAAATGGTTGACAAAAGACATTTTAAAAAATCCAAAAAATAAAATATGGTTTATACCAACAATTTTTTTAGAAATATCCTAAAAACATCAAAAGTCTTGAAAAATAAAAAATACAAGAGATATATCAATTCCATATAGCTATCAGGCCTAAGTTCAGCTCGGGCAACACCGAGCAGCTCATCTAGTGTTTTATAAAGTTTTCCGTTTTAAATAAGATAAGAAAGATCAGTATGTATACGTAGAAGTTAATGCAATGCCATGCTATTCACTGCTTTTAATTTAAAATCGCAAAAACACTAGCACTTAGTGTTTTTTTGTATAAGGTCCCTTTGTACATGTACAAAGATGGTTCCCAAAAGTCTTTGCACATTTTGTACACACAAATTTTTGGGGTACTATAATATAGTACAGTAGCGATTATAGTGTGGTAAAAACAGAGTTGTTCGACTTTTGCTAGTGTATTTCAGCTAATTTCTGGGTCTCTAAGGGCAAAAATCATTAAGAATCGTCTTTAAACGGCGCGAAGCGGCGAAAAAATTTGACATTTTTTCTTTTGAAAAGCAATTTCTGCCAATATAAAGATATATCGAACACTCAATAACTTATTTCGGCGCGAAGCGCTAGAAATTCTTGTGAATTTCAGACCTTTTCTGCAATTTTTGTCTTCTGAAAATCTTTGTTCATGTACAAAGACGGTTCCGAAAAGTCTTTTTACATCGGTAAAAAATCTTTGCTGTATACAAAAAACACTGCTTGCACTCCCAAAAAGAGTCATTCTACATTACATATACGACGATTCAATAAAGAAAAGGAGTCTTAGCAACGCTGTAAAGCTTTACAGTCAAACACGTTTTCCATAAGCTTTGCCAAATGCATCAAGGTAAAATTGACAATGTATCTCAAACTTGTACATCATTTAGCTAGTACAAATGCACAAAGCATGACGTTCATGAGCGTCATGTATTTTTTTGCACCCCCTTGCAGTCACAACAGTCACATATCGTCTCAGTTATAGATATTATCAGAAAAGTCATTTAATTTGGAACTTATAGGTATATTTTTTATGCTAAATTAGATAATAATTATCGCGGGAACTAGTGAATACAGAAATCTTTGTTTGATTGACTGCATCAAATGAGTCGCATTCAAACTGGATTGCGCCTCAGGAGCTGACTAAATTAATAAGTATTAGATTGCTAAAAAGCTCTATGAAAGTAAATTATGGGTAGCTGACATGCGTAACCAGATTGCTAAAAATGTTTTATGCTATTTATTGGAAAAAGCCCGAAGTTTGTCGTATTAAAATCAAAATGTCCTAAATGATGGCAATCATGAATAGAACAAAAGTTGCTCATATGTAGGTCACCTGATGCATTCTAGATTATCATAGCAAAAATAGCTTTTTCTGTCAAAAAATCTGCAATTACCAACTTAAATATAGCTTATAGGCTTTTCATGTTGTTTATAAGCCATTGAAGAGCGCAAAATACGTCGTTTCACTCTTATTGACGATTGGTTTAAAAATTGTTACGAAAAAAGATTTTATTCATTTCGCGACTTCTGACGAGTTCTTCGCCCAGCGATTTTAATAAGTAATTTTTCTAGTCTAAAAATACTTTCTGTGTCGGTAATGATTCTAGTCTATTTTTCAAGGGAAATTTGCATGGAAAAATTTGCAAAATGGTCCATTAAAAGTTCGCAAACAAGAACGATTTATTTGCGAATTTATGTATGATCTTCAAACATATAAATCAATTCCAGGCTGTTTTAAGTGCAAAAAATTGTCACGCTAAATATAAGTCATGCACAGTTTGTTTTCAAATTGGATGCTAATTAAGATGATGTATTGCTTGTAAATCAAAAAAATAGCGTAATGGCTGCCGGTAGGGGGCGCAAAAGGCTATTGGACACTCGGTACATATATTATCTAATAGCCAGTAAGGCATACCTCAGCGGACCCCGGCACAAGCAAATCAGTATGGTTACTACCACACCTGGGCGTACTGAGTTCGCTTTAGAGGGTATGCACTCACCAGAAGGCCGAATACACCCCAGAAATCAAAATATCCCCCAGAATTCAATTTTTGAAATTTTTTGTGTTTTTTTTGCAATTTTTGATGCCAATGCTCGATGAGAAACGTTAAAAAATTGCGGTTTTTTCGCCATACCACCATCATTTAGATCATTTTTTGACCTTTAAGGGATTTTGCACCTTCTCCTCAGAATTTTGGTGCAGCACACGTATGGTCACTACTACTCCCGTGAGGCCGACCGAATTTCAAGTATCATAAGATGAAAGTTCGGTGACGCCTTAGTTTAAGTTCATAAGCACCATTGCTGATCTCTACTTTTGATCAAGTACCTATTTATATATAAATACTAGCAAATAATAATGCTCCGATGTAATAAAAAGGACAAATATACTTGGAATAGCGGATTATCAAAGTCATAAAAGGAGGGGACTAGGAAATAGTCACCTGTGCACGCAATAACTTATACTCGTAAGATTGTACTGAAAATCAGATTTTCTATAAAGAACAGAAAAATCGAAGTGGATTCTGCGGTCTACACGAGATTGTTGCTCACCATCAAAAATACAAAGAGTGTAAAGCGGCGCGAAGTGCTGGAAATTCTATATATTTTAATCGTTTTCATGTAGAATTTGAGGCCTTTTTTATTGTCAAGCAGTTTAAAAATCATAATTATCCTTAACATTTTATTGCTCTGTGAAAAGTGAAAGTCTGATAGGGTAGAAAATTGTCAAATTTGTGCAAAACAATCTCGACATCATACCTAAAGTTCAAGCATCTGAAAGGAAAACTGTGAATCACTAACTTAGTATGACGCACCGGAATATTCTAACTGATTCAGGCTTTTAAATGCAATGCTAAAAGCTTCAAAAAGAGAAAAATTTCGACGTTTTTGCTCTTTAAATTCAATTTATACCGTTCAAATTATACAAAACAGACTATTCCGACAGTTTTTCTAAAAATTTGTGTACATGGGCAACGAAATATCAAGGCTAGGGGTCCCTCAGTGGGGTCCGGTGCAAAGTCCAGAAAATTTTTTATTGAACACTTTAATGTTAAATAGTGACGTTAAGATTTTCGCAAAATCGGTCAAATCTTGATCCTGAATATAGTCCAAAAGCAGTTAGAAATTAATTAACTCCTACCTTGCACCAAACCTTCTGAGCTGAAATGTGTTTTATAGCCTCAGCTAAGCTTATAGTGCAGCAACGGATCGCTGCCAATAAGATATAGAAAGATGTACTATCAAAAGTTTTGTTCTTACCGTTTTCAGGCCCATTTATGGCCTTCTAATTAACAAGATGTACTTAAGAAAGAGAATTTACGCAAAAACACAAGAAAATTTGACAATTCTTTTCAATAACAATGAGATTATGTGTCGTTGTAATGGAAGACAAACAAAGCATGCACGGTTTCATTCAACTAGCTAATTATGCATTTAATCGCTAAAGTAATGTGAAGCTCTGGATTATTTTAGGATTCATGTTTCTAAACTGATCGATCTATATAACAATAAACAATAATGACTCGGTGCGAAGCAAAAAGTAAAAACTTCAGATTATGTCTATAAAGTCTCATGTGGAGCATTTAAAATTATTGAACGAAGGGTACTTCGTTTTTTCTGTGTTGATAACAGAAAGTCTGATTTTTAGCAGATTTTGCGACTTTAGGCAAATACCTTGTTACCTTTTTCTAGTCCTCCCTCCTTTTACATCCCTAATAATCCGTAATCCCAAGTATATTCGTCTTTTTTGACGAATAAGGATGGGGGACGACCAGAGATGGGAAAAAAATGCTCCATCGGAGCATTTTTTCTCCAGAAGTCAATTTCTAATTAGCAAGATTAGGGTAAATCAGACGGTAAATGCGTATAGTGACATGCCGAAATAGGTTAAGAGAATTTAGGACACGGCGCAAGATTATTTGGGGAGATCCGTACAAATAAATAAATGTTAGATAAAGAAATTTTAAAAGCTCATATATATAAAATGCCGATGCAGGAAAGAATGTTTTCACATCGTAGCATCATGCTAGCAAATTACGCTAAATAATATACATATCATAACATATGTATATAACACATAACCATACATGCAACGGCTCAAGATTTTGGGAGGAGGTTCCCGGCCGTTTGAGGGGTTGGGTGGATAACCTCAGTTTTTATCCAAAAACGGACAAAAGTTGCCTAAACACGGCCGAAAAATTCCAGTTTTTTTCAAAAAATCGGAGAGGATTGAGTATAAATTTTTTTTGGCTTTGGAGAAGGATGGGGGACGACCAGAGATGGGGGATCTCTCCCACCCCTCTCTTACATGCATGCGCATAAATAGAGCCTATTATAAGCAGCATGATGCGAATCTCATAATTCATCTACTGAATATTGATGATATATTATCAGAAAAATGCGATGCTGATATTCAACTAAATCGGCTATTTAGCATAGGTCAAAGTTTCCATTTAAGCTGTTCCCTAAATCTGTGAGGCGTGTTTTAAGAGGAAACCTTCTTTTAACAAAGGTCGCAGAATCAGAATATACTTCGATTATTTGTCTTGCATAGAGAAAGTCTGATTATTAGCAGATTCTTATGATTTTAGTGCGCATAGGTGATTTTCGAAGCATTTTCTTTGCTATTATCCTAGTTTCAAATAGAATGATTTGAATGAATCAATCAATAAAGAAAAACTCATAGGTATCTTGCCAAGATGAAATATGACACTTGAGCAACACAGGAAATAGGATAATTCATTCATTCACATATTGCAAACAAGGCGTTTCCTAATTCATGCCTAATCCCGATGCTATTGAGAACGGTCTTCAAAAGAAAGTTATCTTCTACAACGCTTTAAAATTACAATAAGCTGATTTCACAGAGAATAGTCTGTAAAAAATTTAGCTTGTTCTACCTACAGCGTCACCAATCTAAGGTTAACATGCAGTGTAAAGTACATAAAAATAGGTGCAAAGTAAATAAAGTAAATTACTCATGTTTTGGTAATCATTTTTAATAAACTTTACCATTGGCAATGCTCTCTAGCTTAACTTATTTTCCATTGTATACTATGCACCACCGTTGAGTTGTAAAGAATGACTGGGATTTGTAATCCTGATAGCCCGAATATCATTTTACAAAAAATTGACCCTCCAAAACACTCTGGGAGCAGAATAAACTTTAGTGTAAACTATTGTACACCTCCGTTGCGTGCAAGCTGATTTATCCGGTAGAATGTCTGACTCTTAAACGCAAAGCATTCATACAGAAGAGATAATGCTTTAGCTCATAATAGAAGAAGAAGATAACGTGCAAAAGTGATGGTTAAACGTGTTTTTCATCCAAAACTACCACTTTATCTATCCAAGAATATCTTATTATTGAGTTTAAAAGCTCATCAAACTGCGATTTCTATTGCTTTGGACTTTTTATATTTTTCACATTAGTCCAGACAAACCACTTCATAACTGGAGAACCTAGCAGACAGGATAATTAAAAAAACATGTTTTTCACCATAGAGCTAGTGCTTCAAATTTCCAGATAATAATTCAGTATTCGGTGTATAGAATCGTAAAAAAGTGCAATTTGTAACCGCCGACACGTACTTTTTTCTAGAATAGTCCGCATAACCCGATTAATAACCGCACAAATTGGCTGACAAAAAATCGGCAAAAGACGTGTTTTTTACAGCCGAATTCAAAGTTTACAGCTTGAGACCTAACTCTGTATTGACTTTGAAGAAACACGTTGAAGTGCGACGAGCAACCCTTCAGTCGTACTTTATTTTAAAATACTTCGCACGTCCCGATTTATAATCTGAGCGCTTAATAATGGTAGCAGTTCATAAAGTGGAAAACAAATTTGTTCTTGAAGATCCGAATTGTCTCATAAGCGGATCAAAAATTTTGATTCAGATATGTACTATCAGTGTTGCTAAAAAGAGTCTCAAGAACTACCATCCGAAAAGCTCTCAAACTAAATCTATGTTTTGATTTAACCTTCTCACGATTAGCGAATGTAAACAAAAACAAAATCAGTTGGTAGTCCTGATGTGCCCGAGAACAGTTTCACAATAAACTGTACTATTTACAACATTATAGAAGTGGAATGAATTTTCAGTCCAAACCACACTGAGTTTGAGCAAAAATGGCAAAAAAATGCTCGGGACCTAAAGTTTACTTTCAGTTTAAAGTCAACACTTAGAGCAAAGGAGACTCATAGTCAGATTTGTAATCTTGACGTTCGGAGGACATTTTTTAAAAAATTTAGCCTTATCAACGCTCTGGTACTAAATATAATTTCCATTTAAAAGTTTAAACAGCTACATAGTGTAAAGAGTCCTTAAAGTCAGACTCGTAATTTCAACCCTATGGAGAACATTTTGAAAAATTCAGATCTTGCAATGCTCAATTGGTAAAATGAATTTTTTAGTGCAAACTTTACGTCTCTACATTAACTCAACAGTGTAAACTTTATGCAACTCTTGGATGTAGAGAAATTGTGACGTGATTTGTGTGATCTTGTGTGATCCATGATAATTAATACTTTTTTAATTGAGATCATTCCCCATCTTATATTGGGAGAAGTTGAGGGACAGAAACCTACCGAATATGTCTTTTTTCGACTCAAACTCGGAACCTTAAATTCCAGAAATAAGTTAGCTCTGTGTAAACAAGCGCAACCAAGTGCGATGTGTAATCATTGGCACAAGTCTTATTTTTAAAATAGTTTGCTTCATTTATTTCATAACCGAAGTAGTTGACAAACAAAGAATATGCGAAAACGCGTTTTTTCACTCCAGAGTTTAAACTTTACAACATTAGAAGTAACTTTGTATTGAGTTTAAACGCGCCAAAGTACGGCTTTTAAGCCTGATGACATACTTTTTTATAATACTTCACATGTCCTGATTTATAATCGGAGCGGTTGACAGACTGAAAGATTTGCGTCTAACTCCAGAGTGTAAAATGTCAACCGCCAAAAGGCGATGACGTTCGTCGTGTAGCCCCTTAATTTTAGCACTTTCCCACAAATAGGTTTTTGGGGACTCTAACGAAAAATTTGGTAGACATAAAAAAGTCGAAAACTCGACCAAAATGTGTCTTTTCACGCCCAGACTTTCGCACTGCTCTTGAACTAATGCCATTTTTAAAAACCTAAAAAAAGATGCTTAAAAACACGCATTCCTCTAAAATTCTATACAATTACATTGTATGAAGCATTTATGCCTTACTTGTGCACAAGTTAGGCGTGAAAACCGTCAGCCAAAACTTTGCACACTCATTAAAAGGTCATTATTCAGTGTAAACAAGAACAAAAACGGAGCATAATTTTTTGTTATACATCGAATAAAATACCGCACCTCCCAGATGTGCTCCGATATGGCTGTAGGGTGCACAGGTGTTAGTGGTACCCATACGTAGGCAGCAAAAAAAATTTCTGGGGGATGCATGATTTTTCGAAGGTCAAAAATGGCCTTAAAAATGGTGGTATGGCGAAAAAACACCATTTTTCGACGTTTCTAATCAAGCACTATCCATTGGCATCAAAACATTGCGAAAAAACGAAAAATTTCATAAATTGAATTTTGAGGGAGGGGGTATTTTGATTTCTGGAGGGGTATTTTGGTTTCTCAGGGGGTGCATACCCCCAAACTCCCACGCCCAGATGTGGTGGTACCGAACATATTATAGGTACGCACTAACGCGCTACCGATGACAAGTGCTACGTGTTAATAAGCACTAAAAAAGTAGCTTACTACTCGTGTAGGACTAATTTCACGGCATTAACACTTGATAGAAAAAGTACCTTATAGCACAGTGATGAATCCGGGCCATAAGCTTACATGCTTGTGGATCAGAAATCTGAGGAGAGGGAGCTTGGATCGCACGAAATTTAGAATTCCTCTACAGAGCTCGCAGAACAAAATTTTTGATATTTCTTCAAATTTCAGCCCACTAGTTCTCAAAGAGATACTGATCGCTGCCCGCATGGGCGCAAGTAAATTACAAGATCTCGTTTAATTATTTCAAAATTATTGTTGAAATAAGTTCGGTTTACTTGCAAGACTGCGGCTGTTGATTCAAATATGTCTGAACTACGAGTATGTGCCTTGATTGTTTTGTATAGAAGTTTAATTGACCGATTTTGGTTTCGTAGAGCGGTTTGTCTATATCTTGGGATGCTTTACCATTGCTTGAAAGCTTTTGCGAGTGGTCGAAAAAGTTTAAAGAGCAAAGCGGGATGGATTATGACGTAGCTCTACTGATAACTAAGTGAGTCTAAAAAACGATTCGCACCCACGAAAATAGTGTCTTTAAATATTGCAAAGCGTTTAAATTAAGTTCACTATCTGCAATCATCTTAATTTTGTGTGCGCAATAAGGAAGTGACTGAGTTGCTCCGTGCTTATTTCTTTAGTGGCATAAAGGTCAAAGGTCAGCTATGTTGCTTCTATCAAGAAGCAGCTCCAATGGTGTTCTCGTTTATTGCGCAAAATCTATTTTATGTTGGACAATTTCGAGCAATGCGAAAATTCTACTTTCATTTTATAAATTTCAAATAAAGTGTTCGCTTTATATTTCCCATTCATTCTTTCACTGTCACTAGTCTTTAAAGTCGTAAGTGCATGCGTGTTTTAGATCTTCTAATATCTGCCTCAAGCTATAACCTGTGAGTCGCATTCTCGTTTAAAAGGACTGTTCCATATATTTGTTGTGTCAGAGTGACATTTTGACAATATAGAAAATAAAAATTGTACCCGAAAATGCAGGTCTTTTGGAAGAAACTCGCCTTAATACTATTCGTGCAAAACGCACGGTGGTGCATAAAAAAAGTGGTAAGCAAGCACCTACCTAAACTGTAATCAATTCGATTCATAATTTGCTGAGATGGTAGACTAAGACTAATTCATTGAATCAGCCAGAAGTAATCATAATGAAATTGTCTTGTTTTTGTCCTTTTGAGCCAAATCGACTCCGAAAAAGTAAACTTGGCTTGTTTAGCCTTTAAATTACTGTGATGCGCTGCAAAGAAACTGAAAACTGTATTTAATTTCGTTATTTTCAAGTTTCTTCTGGTACAATCTGCATCTCACCATCAGTCTGTTTCACAAAAGCTTGATGTTTTCTATGAGGAAAAATTTTAGCAGTATAATTGCTCGTGGCGATTGCGAATCGACCTAATGCAAGTACAGAAAAGTGCCGATTTAGATTATCGAAGTATAAAAACGCTAGAATAAAAAGTGCAGCATTGCGTGAAAGCAGCGAAAAATAGTCTTTAATTTTTTTCTCTTGGTTAAGTTCCTGGAAGAATTGGGTTTAGCAGACTTCATGGTCAGTTAATGATTGCGAAATTCAAAATTTTATTTTTACGCGCTGCATTCTGTCAAAACTTTCGCGCTTAAAACGACTGAAAATCTCTTTTATTTCTTAGCATATAAGTAAGCATACATGGCTTTACTTTTTGCACTTCAAGATTCCCGTGTGGATTATTTAATTTTACTGCTGCAAGGTTTGCGTGAGCAAATCAAATCTAATTGAATCGGATTATCACTGCAATAAAATGCTAACTGGTGAATCGAACCTATACGCAATATGTTCTCTCATAATTCTAATAAAATGTTGAAAGTATGATGACATATTCAGTAAATGATAAAAAATACGTTATCTGCTTTTTTTGAATCTAGCAAAGAAAAATAGTCCAACGGAACAAAAGAGGACGAACACACACGTGTGGAATAGCATATTCTTAAAGACAATAAAAGGAGGGGACTAGAAAAAGTCACCCATACATGCAAAAAAATCGTGAGAATCTGCCAAAAATCAGACTTTCTCTAATCGACACAAAATCATAGTATATATCTGAGCGGACTACAGCAGGTAGTTGTGGCCACACGTTGGCGTGAGGGGGATTGCTTTAAATTGAAAATCCCCACAGATTGCTTCGAACTTTAGAATACTAAAAAAGTTTCTCGGTGATTCTTGACTATTTAACTTAATCAGACCGCCCCACAATTTTCATGCTGCTCATGGTGTATATATACAGCCTCGGTATATGTAACTCAACAGTTTCTTCTCTAAAAGACAATTGATCAATCTGAATTACAGAAAGCGACAAATCATTTTGCTTAATAAAATTAATTGAATGTAAGTCCAAACGACTTCTGTTGCGATGATGTATAAGTGCTGCAAGACACTAGACATGCACACACAACTTATCACCATAGAATTTAGGACACGGCGCAAGAAGAATGGGTGAGATAACCGTGCAACTAAATGCTATAGTGCGTTATGATAGATAAAAATTTTTACAGCTATATAAAATGCTGAAGCATGAAAAAATATACCTACATCATCTCATCACGCTCTGTGGAGCCAACATAAACAGCATGATGCAAATGTTATAATTCACCTGTTGATTCTTTTAACTGAATATTGATTACATATTGCCATAAAAGTGCGATACTGATATCCAACTAAATCGGCTATTTAGCACAGGTCGAAGTTTGTATCTAAGTACTTTACTAAACCGGTGAGAAATGTTTTTAGAGGACAGCAACTTTTTTCAAAGGCAGCAGAATATACTTTCATGTGTTGGATAGAGTAATTCTAATTTAGAGCAGATTTCTATGATTTTTGCTCGCATAGGTGACTTTTCCTAGTCCCCCTGCTTTTATATCTCTACCAATCCGCTATTCCAAGTATATTTGTCCTTTTTTGTTCCATCGGGGTATTTTTCTCTGTTAGTAAAATACTTTAAATTAGCAAAACTCGAGTAAATCAGGCGGTCAATTCAAATGGTAACATGCCACGATGACACATAGGCGTGGGGGTTTGGGGGGTATGCACCCCCAGAAATCAAAATATCCCCCCAAATTCAAATTTTGAAATATTTCTTTGCTTTTTCAGCGATTTTTTGATGCCATTGGATAGTGCGCGATGAGAAACGTAAAAAAATGGTGTGTTTTCGCCATACAACCACTTTTAAGACCATTTTTTGACCTTTGGAAATTTTTTCACCCCTCCGCAGAATTTCGATTGCTGCCCAGGTATGGCCACGATAATGAAAGCAGTCTAATAACGTGAAAAACAAGATTGTTCTGAACATCTGCATTTCTTCTTTTTTAACATTAACAAGTCGAGCTCACCTAGTTTACACAGATCAAATATTTTTAGTGTAAACTTCAAGCAACTACTTTGTGCAAAGAACAATTAGATGCAAATCTGTAATTTTAGTGTTACCACCATTAACATTTAAAAAATTAAGCTTCTACAATGCTATTAAAATAACATTACTCTACACAATTACAACGTTTGAGGAAATTTTACAACAGTCAGATTTCTAATCCTAGCGTTTCGGAGAACACTTTGGAAAAATTCACCTTTTGCAACGCTGTAGAACTAAAGTTAGTTTTTGGTGTAAACTTTACACAACAACCGGTCGTAAAGAAAGCATAGAGTCAGTTTCGCAATTTTGACGTTACAAAAAACATTCTGAAAAAATTTGCGAATTGAACGCTCTGGAAGTAAGATAAATTTAAGCATCAAGTTTACACCTCTATTGTAACTGATAAGTGTAAACTTTATAAAATAAGAGATGTAAATAAATTTAACCGTCTGATTCGTCATCCTGACGTAATGGAAGAGATTTTTAACAAATTCACTATTTGCCATGCACTCGTAGCACAATTACACAAATACTCGGTTGTAGAGAAATTTAACTGACAGATTCGTAATCCTGGCGTTACGGAGAATATTTTGGAAAAAATTCACGTTTTGCAATGCCCTAGAAGTAAAATGATTTTTCAGTGTGAAGTTAACATCTTTACAATAACTCGAATACTTGGTGTAGTTAATGGCACCTACACGGATGTGTTGTCCTCTATGCTTAAGACATTCTTATTATTATGATCGTCTTTTAACTCATATCGAGAAAACTTGACTGACAAAAATCTGACAAAAAACATTTTTCACACCTAATCTTTCAACTAAGCACGTTCAAAAAACTCAGTATTGACTGTAAAGAAAGGCAACCAAGTGCAATGTGTAACCACTAACATGCACATTATTTTTAGAATAATTTGCACTTTCTGATTTCATAACCGGAGAAGTTGGATGACAAAAAGTCGGAAAAAATGCGTTTTCTTGCAATATAGTTGAAAACTTTACACCTTCACGCCTAACTTTGCATTGAGTTCAAAAGAAACGCGTCCAAATGCGATATGTAACCCTTAAGACGTTCTTTATTTTTAAAATATTTCGCCGTCCCGCTTTATAACCGGAACGGTTGACAAGCTAAGAGAAGATGAAAAGGGATTGCTCTGTCCACCACCAGAGCTTAAACTCTAAACTGTCATAATTAATTCCGTATTGACTTAATACGAACGTAGTCATATTCATCCTGTAGCCCTTTGAGCGTGGTACTTTTATATTGAAAAGTGTTTTGATGGACTCTTCCGGAGAAGCTGACAAACACAAAAAGCTTGGAAAAGCGATCAGAATGTGTATTTATAAACCCAGGTTTTTACAATCTTTACACTGCCACTCTACAAATAAATCCCCTTCCAAAAATTCAATGTTAAGATTATTCAATTGTCTACGCTTTGAGAAACGCCGGACTAAACAGAAGGCAAAAATGACTTGGGTAGTGGTGGTTTCACAAACTCCGTCACACATCGCCCTATGTTACATCATTTCGATAAAACTTTAAACACTCATTACTGGCTACGCGTTGAGTGTAAACAAGAAAAGGGCCACAAAATTTTTGAAAATGTCTACCTTTTAAGAACTTCGCACCTCCTAGATGTGTCCCGTAATAGCTGCAGGCGGTTGACATATGTATGTTGGGGGTACTTAAGCATATTGTAGGAATGCGCTAAGGCGCTACCAATGATCACTATCCGGCTGGACCTAAACCAGCCTAAAAATGAACGGGATCGGGACTAATTGATATAAATGAAAATGAGCATGTGATGACATTAATTTTACTATTAGCCACTGTATAACATACGGGCCTTAATCGACAAAGAAACCAAACCTTAATGTGAAGTTTAATAGAGTCCTCTGCTTATTTTTTCTCAGCGTGGATATTTGCTATTCCGGTGTTTGCGCAGTGGCGGGTGAGTCATTTTTAAATTTTAGTAGAATAAAGTCAGACGGTTAAAAAAGAACATGTATGATACTCAGATCTTCTAACGCGCTTATGTGGAACACTAGACTCCGTGATATTTCTGTTAACCATCATACCATGCCAGAACGCTGTTCTAGTCTATATGTAAAACTACAGCCACATAGCAAACTCTAGCAATTATTAGTTTCATTTTGTGCGATTTATCATGTTTGTTCTACACACCTATGCATGTTATTCTTCACCAGAATTATTTTTTAAAGAGTTATGTTCAAAAGATTACTATTATGCATACTATTATGCACGAGCATTTGAATCTGGTGAACATCCACAGAAAGTGGAAAAAGTACATTCCTATTACATTAAATACAATCAGTGGATGCCTATATACATTAAAAAAAGATGAACTACTTATTTTTTAATAGAACCCTCATTTTATCATCTTAAACTATTTTTGATATCACTGTAAATATGCCAAAACGCTCTTTTCTAAGTGCAAAGTTATAGGCGCAGTTCTTAGATGCACTCAATAACTGATTGGCTAAAGCGCAGTTCTATTTCGTCTTAAACAGCTTGAAACACAAACGATGAATAAAATGGAGCAAGTGAGCTTGATCATTCATAAAATGGCAAAACCCTCAATATTCCAAAATTAAAAACCCAAGGAGGCTAAATTTGAAACAAGCTAAATATTTAAGTGTCGTTTTATGTGATGCTTTGTGGTTTGAAGGACTCGCCTGGGGGGATGGAGCTTGTGGCGAAACATCAAGTTGCACGATCGTCGAAGATACCTTTCCTACCTCATTTATCATTGCTCACGAATTGGGGCACTTGTGAGTTTCTTATCAGGCGTTTCATCCAGTGTTAACGATTTTTTTAACGAAACAGGCGTAAGAAACCTTTTACCGATTTTCCTATGTGCTTCATTAAATCCCGATGTTCGGGGAAGGGAGTGGCTGAATCAGTTTGAGTATCTGCTATAATTTTTTGCATGCATGTTGAATATGCCAAGAAAGGCTTCGATGAGTTGTTCGGAAATTAATTCTTAAAACAGTAAACGAACTCCGAAAGAAACGAAAAAATAAGTAGTTGAACAATTATTATAATTGATTGGCTCCGAAAAACGTAACATCGGCTACTAATTTGTAAGAAAAAGGTTTAACGCCAGTTTCCACGTTGTTTCTGACTATTTAAATTATCCGAAGACTTTTCCACAAAATCTAATCCATCTGCTATGCATCCAGTCCTTAATTATTCTATTAATGTGGTGAAATCTTCTCTTTTTATCTCTTAGAAATATAAAATTTTTAGAGCATGATTGAGTTTTATTACATTAAACATTTAATTAAATGAATTATGTATCATTAATTATTAAAAATTTAATTTATTATTGAATAATTAAATTACGATTAAACAACCACCGAAAACTCGGTTGATGGTATCATTTAAATGCGCAGATATTCCGCTCGTGCAGGATTGCCATGTTTATCACGAAGGCAAAAATTGATAAATGAAAAACTTAGCTTAGTTAGTTAAAAATTTAGGAGAAAACTTAGCAATTTCCTCTTTTTTATCAAATTGAGGCTGAATGCTTGAATTTCTACGCCATTATAAAACCGATACAAAGACTACTCGTAATAATGACATTGATCTATAGATTGGGAATGCGTCACGACGAACATGAAGATTGTCAAGATATTTTTTTTGAAATATTCGGACAAGACGGCTACTAGAACTGGAATAATGGCAGCAATTCAGTCACATATTCCTCAATGGTCAAAATGTTCAGAAAAGTTGGCTGAAGAATTTCTAAAGTAAGAACTCACGAGATAATAAGCTGTTTTTCGAAGTTCAGCGATTAAAGTCTCAATCAGTGAAGCTAGCAGAGGATTACTCTGTACTTTTGAGTTAAGGAGCACACGGGGGTTTAGAGGTTTAGAATCCCCAGAATGGGAAAAAGGTGAAAATCGAAAATTTTCTTCAAAATATTAAAAAATTGGTTAAGAAGCTGCCGAGTAAAGCAAATTGTAACACTCTTCTAGCATTTATATGTATCAGGGTTTTAGGTCATTTCGGTCCAAAAAGCCCACTAACTGACCCCTTATACCGCCTGAACCCCAGATCGGCTATGCTGTGCATTGCATTTTAGGAGTATGTTCTAGAAAAAAGCAAAGCCCAGTAGCAATGTCTGCTGGAATCATTTTATCTAGCAAAGCGTTTCTGAGCTTTGATATAGTCAACCTTTTATTTTTAGAAAAGTATCCAAATTTTTCGAAGAGCTGCAATAATATCTTACAGATCACATATCCTTAGATGTGCTAAGAAGGTTGATAAAACGTAAACGCATTCATTAATGTACTGAGAGTTATTTCGATAGGTGAACAAAGATAAAAAATAAAAAAGTATGTGAATAAACAAACCAATAATGAAGCATGCTACAAGAAAGAGGTAATTTCAAGAAGACCCTAGAAGATGGAACGAATGCGCGCCTGGAAAGAAATATACAAAACATGTCTATTAGATGCAAAGGGTTCAATTAAAATGTCTTGGAATGAGCGAGGGCCAAAGTACATATAGGAAAACACAGCAACAGAAAAATGTGTGAAAAAACAAAGTACAGGGCGGGGATAAAAATAGGAGAGGCCGTCAGTAAGTAATTAGATAGATGGGTCGGTCGACTAGAAGAAAAATGATTCGATAAATACTGATTTAATTAAAGCGTGAACCTTGTAATGAGAATTCGACACAGTAGTCCTTTGACGAGGATAATTCAGAAGCCGCGCTAAAGTCTACTTAAGAAATTCACATTTATCCGAAAATACCATCTTTGTTCACTGAAATTTTAAGTTTTTTGAAAGCAGCACGAGTATGCTTATCCTCAAATTTTCTATAATTCCATTTTAAAAGTATGCTAACCGAACTACGCATGGTTTTTTTCGAAAACAAATCTGCAACGGAAAAGCTTTTAATCAAACGTTGACGCGGTCTAAGGACGGAAGCCCTTTGCTATAGATTTTCGGGCTTTTTCCGATTAGTTCACGGGAAATTGGTGGAGGTACCACCATATTTATATGTAAAGCATATAGTAAATTCTGTGAAGAGTCATCCCAAAAAACATTTTTAAAGAGTGCCTTTTTAGGGTTTTATACTATGAGAACGCGTCACAAACACCGTTTCTCGATGTTTCTGACGGTACTCGTCCTAACTAGAACGTAAAAGAACAAAGTCCGAAAAAATCTGAAGTACTCGTAGATTCAACAGATATAGTCAAAAAAGAGAATCCACAGCTGAAGATTAGGCATTTTTGAGCCAAAATAGAGCTAAATACGCTATAAAAGACAATTCTTAGGTTTGCAGCCAGACAGGCATGTGGGGGAGGGGGTGCTCGCGGATGTAGACCAGACATGACGTGGGGGTTTGGGGTATAGACCCAGAGAATATAAAACTGTAAAATTTTGCGGGGAAAATGGGACCAAATGAAGGCAACGGATGGAAATTAACAATTATCTTTAAAAGTGCCTCAAGTTGACCTGAAACTATGCAATAATGTAGATTTAACGCTAGTTTAGCTCTTATACCAGTTTTCAATATCAGTTTGACCGAAAAAAGCTCATTTTTTGACCCCCCATACCGACTGCCCCCTCATACTCAAATTGACTATGCTGTGCCCTGTGGTGTAGACCCCCAGAAGAAAGATGGAAAATTTTTTGAATAAAATGAGGCAAAATGAAGGCTAAAAACGGATGAAAATTGAAAATTGTCTACAAGTGCTTCAAATTGAAGGAGAAATTGTGCAATAACGTAGGTTTGACGCTAATTTAGCGCTTATACATGTTTTTAAGGTCATTTTGGTGTAAAAAAGCTTAGTTTTTGACCCCTCTCCAGACCAGCTGACACCCCCTCCCAGATCGGCCATGCAGCGTATCTATGGCCGCAATGGCACATGGGTGTAGGGGGCCTGCACCGTAGAAGTACAGCATGGCTAATCTGGGAGGGGGTAGTTGGTCTGGTGGGTGGGTCGCATAAATCCAGCTTTTTTGGGACCAATATGACCTCTAAGACTACCATGAACGCTAAATTACGTTAAAACAACGTTATTACAAAG
Organism: Mermis nigrescens; assembly: GCA_036768485.1. Taxonomy (NCBI): domain Eukaryota; kingdom Metazoa; phylum Nematoda; class Enoplea; order Mermithida; family Mermithidae; genus Mermis; species Mermis nigrescens. The sequence goes on along the minus strand of JAVLUZ010000753.1, from coordinate 86,159 downwards.
TTATCGTTCGTTTTGCCTTATTATTCCTAGAAAATTTCGACTTTGTCTATTCTGGGACCAGATTCCCCAACCCTATCCCCTCGTCCACCAAGTGCATGTCTGGTCTGGCTGGACTCTCCAGAATTTGCCTGAGCCCCCCAAAAAATCGATAGAACCCAGAACTGTATTTTCGGTTCTATTTTTACCGGTTTGGCCCCCACTGGACCCCAACCAGAATATGGCTGCTGCCTATATATGGTCGCAGCCATTTGCGGTGTTCAGCAGCCATTCAGGGGCGTCAACCAACAATCTACCCAATTGAATACGCACGGTACCATCCATACACACCACCTTTTTTCTTATTTCTGCGAATCTTTAGGCGCCATAATGCTGGAGCAATACCAAAATGTTTGCACGATCCACCGAAGGGTGCCGTTGGAAATGACGTCAAAATGCAGAAAGCTAACGGCGGAGCTTTTTTTGATGTATCGGCGTAATGTGCATTAGCATTTTCGAACTCAATCAATACTTGCGAGTGGAAAATGAAGGAGATAGTAAGTGTAACATTGAATTTTTTCAAAATTTATTTATTATTCCATCAAATCGTTTATTCGATTTATGTATTCATTTATCTGAAATTATTTAAAATACATTAAGTCTACTGTAGCTGCAATTTTTATGTGTTTTTACGGTAACTTCAATTTCTTAGCCGAAACGTAATAGTCGATTGTGCTATCATGTATGTGTCCGAGAAAATTTTAGGTTGGTACTAAATATATAATTACTAGAGAAGATTTACTAAGACCGCCCCTAAATTTTTTATGAGTAGATTCTGACATTGCACTTATGGGTCAAGTCTGATAAGTTTTACAAAAATGCTTGCTTTGGACTAAACACAAATGGGTGTTCGCGACGAAAACAATAATTTTTACGTTTCTCACGATGCTCGCTTTTTCTAAAACAGCAGTCTGGTCTGAAGAAGATCTGTTAGATGATTAAATTTAGCTGAATTAAGATAAAATTGTAGCAAGCCGTCCTTCATATTCCAAACTGTACGTGCAAGCACTCGTACGCGTACGGCATAGAAATTCTGGGAGGGTCAGACCCGGAAAACGATTTAAAGAGTACTTTCCTGAAGAAAAATTCGCGATTTCAAAAAAACTGAGTAATCAAAAGAAAGTACAGTCAAATGACATGTTTATAACGAGATGCGCCGTAAATTTGATACTTTTGAAAAAATATTGAGAAAAACGCTTACGAAAGCACTTTATAGAATCTTTTTATGGAAACGACGATTTAAGAAGGATGAGGGATTTATAGTTATTTACCGGGGTCAATAGCCATTTTAAAGATCTGGACATTCCAGATGCACGCGTGTATACAATTCAATTATTCAAAGAAAACATGTCTTGATACTTTAGCTAGTTGGAAACAAGAGAAATTTTCAGTTATAAGATGCCGCATGGAAGGATGAAAAATTTTAATCCCTTTGTTAGAAATTTTTCAAATTTTCCGACTCAGGTACGTGAAGTATCATGTATATGAGTTTGCGCGACCAAAATCGACACATTAATAATCTATTGCGAGAGGATATCTTTTTCCGAATGGTTCGAAGTTTACGATCATTATATTGATTGATGCTTTGAATGTTACATTAATGATGAAGTTAAATAATAATAATAATAATAATAATAATAATAATAATAATAATAATAATAACAATAATAATACTAATGCTAATAATAATAATAATAATAATAATAATTATAATAATAATAATAATAATATTAATAATAAATAAAATAATACTTTAATGAGGATAGATAATAATAATAATAATAATAATAATAATAATAATAATAATAATAATAATAATAATAATAATAACAATATTAATAATAATAATAATAATAATAATATTTTAATGATAATAAGGAAGTGCGGTTTCTCTACTTATCCTGTAACGATAGTGAAATCATTTAGCATCTTGATTTGCAATGCATGCTTTATACTTTATGAATTCTTTATAGAACATTTTACGATAAACATTTTAGATAATATTTTATTTACGTTTTTATACAGAATCGAAAATAAGTTTATGTCATAAGATTTTTCGCTCTGGACTTTTACAGCGCGTCATTGCATATTTTTTAGTTCATCTGTTAGCACCTTACGCTCATGCACCAGCTTGCTCGCGATCATCTGAACGTTGGCCTGTGTATGATCACGCAGCGCTAATAATAATTATAAAATTATATTCGCTTTCGTATTTCGGTTCAGTATTCAGGTTTTTCGACCTCCGTTCGTGTACTCTGCTTAATATACAATCTACCGTTACCTTGACGTTCACGTGACGAAAGCCATAGTAAAAATATCAGTCAACTTTGTAATAGTTTTGAAAAATGAGCTTGCTAAGCGAGAGTTGTAAACAAAGAGAAACTTGAAGTTTAAAACATACCATTAAATTATGAAGAGAATTATAAAAGATTTTAAACTATAAGAAAATGAAAGAGGTGGGATTTAAGTAAATTAAAACAAATTTAGAGGATATGATGAAACATTATTGTTGAGAATAGGACGATCACGTGCTATGTATAATGACTCCTTGATTAAAAGATCAAAAGAGTTGGATGCTCGACTAATAACCTTGAAGCAATCTGATGTATTTAAATGATTGCTATTTGAGATATGTTTGTGAATAGCAGATAAGCTATCACCCTGAATTTTCTTTCCTTTAGCAAATGAGATGCCAGTATGCTCTGCAATTCTAATCCCAAAATGTCGGCGAGTTTCGCCAATGTAACTAGCCATACAGCTAGAACACGTATACTTATATACTAAATTTGAGAGTAGCTTAGCAGGTACAGCATCCTTGTTCTTGAAAAACCGGCTTATACACATGACAGGTTTGTAAACAAACCTTACTCTAATCTGAGGGTAAAATGCAGATATAAGCTTTAGAATTCTGCTGCGTACATTGTAGCCATGCACACCAGTGTAAGGCAAAACAAGAGATTAGCATAATTTATCACACCCAACTTTTATTTCATCACTTTTATTATAAACCTTTGTCATGAAGTCGGATATGACCTTATCAATCAAGCCAAGGGGATACTCATTTTGCAGTAGAGTCAGCTTGTCAATATCAAAGACAAAAGTCTGATATGAGTTGCAGATCATATAAATGCGACTCACAAGTGTCCTTATTAAACCAACTTTATAGGCAAAAGGAATGAAGCTAGACAACTTGGCCCAAAGGCCAGAAAATGTAGGTATCTGATATGATGATGTCACAATATCATCGGACTTCCTTTCAACAAGAACATCAAGGAAATTTAATTTCTTGTCACATTCAGTTTCAAATGTGAACTTCATATTAGGATGTTGCTGATTCATGTAATCACAGAACTGAGTAGGCTGATTTCTGTCAGAAAACACTACAAATGTGTCATCAACATAACGTACATAAAACTTGGGCCTGATCTTTATATTACAGTCTCTGAGCCACTTTGTTTCATGATAGCTCAAGAAAATGTTGGCAGGAACTGGGCCAAGCGGATTACCCATAGCAACACCATGTATCTGTTGATTGATTTTACCATTGCACGTAAAGTAACACTCTTTAACTGCAAGTTCTAGAAGCAGTTTGAATTGATGACGATTCGTGTTATTTACTAACATGACATTCTGATCATCAAATAGTTTCCTAATACATATGTCAATGGTCTCATTGAGTGGAATATTAGTGAACAAGCTTTGAACATCAAGACTAGTCATAAAATGATGGCTTTTGAATGTAAAGGCCTTGAGTCTTGTCAGGAAACTACCAGTGTCACATAAAGTGTATTCATTTGTACTTATGTCTTGTAGGATCGGGACAAAATACTTAGCCAACTTATAAGTTGGAGTGTTGATGGCTGACAAGATAGGTCTTAGAGGAACATCTCTCTTATGGGTCTTAGGCAAGCCATATAGCCTGCCATAACTGCATCCTACAGGATTTATACTTTTATACAGATCAGCAGATAGTCCATTCTGCTGATGAACCTTCAGTATACGGGCTGATATGCGTTTCTCAACTAAGCATATAAACTGACAAGGATTACAGTCAATGACTTTGAACTCTGAGATATCATTCAAAACGTCATTCAACTTCCTAATGTAGTCATCTTTGTTCAAAATTACAACTTGGTTACCCTTTTCTGCCTTTAGGACAATGATATTCTTGTCTTTTGACAGATTTCTGAGGATTTCATAGTCACGCTTTGATAGATTATCACAATGCTTCTCATCATAATTAAAGTATTATAGTTCTTGTAATACATCACAAGAACCCGCATTCTACATAACTGCCGTCAACGTATTTTCTACAATCACAATGTCATTTTCGGTGTGAAAACCAAATTATATCTTGAGCCCTCACTCGATCGGGCGAATCCTGGATAGGGCCGCACATTAGCTTCCGATTTTTTTACTTTTATATTTAAGACGCCATGTTCTGCCCTTTGGTGCACGACGTCCGATGGTGTTTGCGCGACAAAGTATACGAATTGGATAGATGGAACGAAATGTGGTGAAAATAAGGTGGGTGCAAAAATGAGCGTACGATTCAGCACAACTCTTTCATTATTTTTGTCAAAAAATTGTAGGTGTTTACTTCGTCTCAAAGTGCGATAGTCAAGTCAAGCCAAGTCCAAGGCAGCAACGAAAAGAAATTTGAAAAACTAAAAATTACACACTTAAGGCAGATTTGACCCTCCGTTTACATTATGTTTTTGCAGTTGAAGGGCACTATTATAGGACGCCGTCCTAGTCTTTGTTGAGCTACACCTTCTTTACATACTCTGGCGATAATCACTTTAATTTTATTCAATTTGTTAAGCTCGTTCTAAATGTGTGTGTGTTTCTTATTAGGAAAATTTTTTTGAAAGAGTTACAACTAAAAAATTGTGACAATGCATAAGTAAAGGCACCTGATGGACATCCCTTGAAAAACTAAGAAACAGTAGATTTCTCATGTATTAAACAAAACCAGTTGATGCATTTGAAAAGTTGAAAAGGATTAAACCACTAATTTTTTATTAGAACCCTATTTTCTCATTTTAAGTTTTTTGATATCACTGTTAATAGGCTGCAAAATACTCATTTCTTATTGTCATATAACTTCTCAAAGCTAAACCATTGAAAACAATGTAACTGGAGCCAAAACGAGGCTAGGCAAATTTCTAGAGACAGAGATAAGGAAGATCACAAAAAATGTTAATAAAGTGATTCACTAGGACGCCGTCCTAGGACACGGTAAACTGAGGCTTGAGCCTGGTGTAAGCCCGCAGTGAATAAGGAAATTGAAGAATATTTATCATGCATGGGCAACAGCCATGTTCTGGGGGTCCGATGCACACGCGGGCGGGGGGGGGTTTGCAGCCCCTCAGAAGGCTGAATACCCCTCCATCAGAAATCGAAATACCATCAGAATTCAATTTTTAAAATTTTTTGTTTTTTTTTGCAATTTTGTGATGCCATGCCAATGGATATTGCTCGATGAGAAACGTTGGAAAATAATCTTCTTTCGCTATACCACCATTTTTAAGACTATTTTTGACCTTTGAAAAATCTTGCGCATCCTCCAGAATTTTGGTGCCGCCCACCTATGGTCCGATGGAGCGAAATTGCTAAAAATAGTATTTAAAATTTAATTCCAGAGGGGTATCTGCCGAATTCTGGGACCAGACTCTCCACGCCCATGTGTGATATCTATGTGTTCAATGGCGAATACACGAACATAGGGGTAAAAAAATTCATAAAACTGTTCGATCACATTGAATTAATGACTAAATTCATTGATAGAAATATCATCAATTGCTTAAATCGATTAACACCAAATTTCGTAGCATATTTGTATTCACCAATTTTCCTATTTTCCTACTTAATGCCGCATGCTATTATAATAAATAATTGCAATTAAAATTATTTTTATCAGCTTTATGCATCAAAAACTTTAAAAGAAATATTGGGAACGTCTCACATTATATACAATAAAATTGAATTCCTGAGAAGAATATAGAACAGATGATTTGTTTACTTGCTGGTCGTTATGTTCATTCAACTTGTTTGCTTTGCTTTCAATTTTTTATAAAGTCGACACAAATGTTTATTTAAATGTAGGACGATCGGCGCGCGAATAATGAAATAAGGCATCAATAAAATTACAATTATACAAAAGTTAATGAAATTATGTCAATGCTAATAATAAGTAAATATACTAATAAAATAATAAATGACTAGTGTTAAATAAAATGATTGGTAAATAACAAAGATTTAATTTTTGAATAATCCTATTAGGTTTGCAATTTGCTGTAAATTGAAGCTTTATGGTATTTCCGGTAGACCAAAGTTTTTGATCAATTGTTTACATTATATTTTGTTGATGCGTGTAATTCCGCTAGTGTCATTTGCTTCCCTTCATTCTAATCAGGTATTCGTGGTTGTTGAATCTTCGGTCAAATGGGCATGCGTGCCATTCAACTAGAAAAACAGTGCCATGCTGTCACCGTAAATGTACAGCATGGGAATTCTGCTGGGGAGGCGGTTCTTAAACCCAAATCATTTTGAAAAGTGCCTATTTAGGCTAAAACGCGATTTTTATACGTCAAAAACACATTTTTGACGCTTCGGGCAATGCTTGTTCTTTCTGAAATATAGAACATAAAAAATCTCTGAAAACGTGAAAAAAATCGGATAAATTGAACAAAATATATTCAAAAAACGAAACGCTACAAAATTGAACACTTTTCACAATTTTAAAAACTTCAGTAATTCTGGTAGTCACAGCCATCTTGCCCAGGGAGATTAGTAGCTATCATTGCGTGGACCAACCCCTTAAGAACACGTACCTATGCGTCTCACTTATTTTTGTTAGTCGCTGCTCACTTTGCGTTTAGCCGAAAATTACTATCGTAGGAAGTAGTAATAATCAACGGCTGTTAAAATATCTTTTTTATAGTGTTTATATTTTTCGAAAGACATGGAAAGTAAGAATTTAAAAAATAGAACAGGCTAGCTAAGCTCTAATTTTTTATAAAGATGTGTATTTTCTTTAGTGGTGTCAAAGAGCCGAATGTGTCGCGAAAACAGGTGGAGAATCTGGTACTAATAGAACACAAGTAACAACAGAGTCACCGACCCGAACTCGAGCTACGAAGATACCTCGGCGAGCAACCCGAGGTCCAAATAGAAAGGGAAAGTTAGTACCCGCAACGTATATCCATAAATAAGCAGCGCCTTGTTTGGGGGTAGGGTTGTTATTTCCGAAGATCAAAAATACCAAAAAACTGATGATTTGGGTAAAAAATTCATTTTTTGTTAAACAATAAAAATCAGGAAGCATCTAAAAAACTTATTTTTGAAAATTCAAGTCCCGGACCATTTTTTTATCCTTAGACCCTTTTGGATTCAGTGGTCACCTCCTTTGGAGTCTATCAGATTCATTGGAAAGGGCTTCAGAAAATACAAGGAATTTTATTTCAACATTTCACAGGAGGCAAAGAAAGATTTGCGATGCTCTTTGTGATCAAATATTGAGCGATCCTGGAGAAAGCGAAGCTCGTATAAATTTGTGCAAGGAGTACGAGAAACGTGGCTGATTTCATCTAACAAAAACCTCTGTTTGATAATATTGTCTTATTTTGATAAAAGATTTAAGGCACTCAGCTGTGTAGTTTAGCTTCCAACTTTCAAGTAGGTTACCCAAATATATTGTAGGTAGAATAGAATGTTGTTTGATTTTATGTTGAGACAGTCTTTCGTTTTTTAGATTTTCCATTAGGGTCCTAATGTGTTTTTTGAATGTTTAGCGTTTTTAATTACAATTAGCTATATGTTTTCTAATGCCTAGCATTTTTAATTAAAATTACCTATAGGTACAGTATGTGCATTGCAATGTGCAGAAATAAATTTCTTGCTTCTTCAGTAGACCAGCAGGCACGTAGCTCTGGGGGAATGGGGGTCCGGACACCCCCAAATTCAGAAAAAACGGGAAAATAGGACTTTTTAAACGTCATTTTGAGCTATTTTTGGCTTTTTTGGACCCTAGACCCCCAAAATCGCTGTTAGTCCCTCCCAAAATAAGACGGCCAGCTACGTGCCTGTAGGCCAGACCATGAGGGATAGGCATTCAGCTCGGATGAGTCGTAGATTTATCGAAATTTTGTGACGAAATTTGTAGCATTTAACCTTTCACACGATATCACATCAAGGCAACACTTGAATCGCGAGGACCTAAAATTTTCAAAGGCTAAATGAATGCTAAGAAATAAAATTTTTAGACGTTTCTCGCTGAGCTCTATCGATAGGCATGAAAAATTGCGAAACAAACGGCAGACTTTTCAACTAAAAATGAATTTTGGGTTTATATTCTGCGCCCTCATGGGCAATAACTACTCTATATTTTAGAATTCGACGGTGTCCTGCAACCTGGTATACGATCTGAACGGAGAATAATGGATGTCAAGCCATAAAATTCTTCGAACTATCTTTTTTTAGTTTTTTTAGTCCTTTTCGACTCTTCTGATAACGAGAATTCATTTCAGTGGTAAAAACATGGAAATTTTTGCAAAGTGTTATGTAAATGATGTGTAGGTAGGTATTCGATTTGGAAATACAGTGGCATGAAGCGTCAAGAGAATTTATCTTCTACCAGAATATGGGTAGAAGGGTTCAACTTTGCTGCTTTTTTGAAGGAAAATTAAAAATTTTGCAGGTTCATTGCACTTCGTGGCAGTCAGCACGCATCTGACTTGACGTTCTGAATTTATAAAAGACAAGAATATTTTGATGAAATCAAACATGCCGACAACTATATTCGGGTGTAGGTCAAACTCCGGAAACGTAAAAGTACATATATTATTGTGCACACGGTTCCGTCGGGTGTTTCCCCGCCTGGGGTAGTCCAAATGCCGGATACGGAGTTCCCTGAGTAGGGCTCATCAGGATTAACACCACCAACCCCATTTCCGGCAAAATTTACCTACTGAAGGCTGTTTAAGGGCTCAGAAATGGGGTAATCCATTATTCATATGTGAAGCTGACCGCGGTTCCCTCGGGGTCTCCACCTTAGGAGTGGTCCAAAGTGCTGGAACCGGAGTTCCTAAAATAGAGTCCATCAGGATGAACACTTTCAACCCCGTTTCCGGCTGAATTTTTCTAATGAAGGGGATAGGTAAGGGGCACGGATACGGGGTACCCTATTATTCATATGTGAAGCTGAGCCCAATTCACTCGGGGGTTTCAACGCCCTGGGGGTAGTCAAAAATGCCAGAACCGGGATTCTCTAAGTAGGGCCCATGAGGCTGAACACCTCCAATCCTGTTTGGTTTCAGGGACTCGGGAATGGGTACCCCATTATTCATATGTGAAGATGACCCCGGTTTCATCGGGGGTTTATCCACCCTAGGGGTAGTACAAAGTGCCGGGTTCGCGGTAACTTATGTAGAGTCTATCAGAAGGAACAACCCAGTCCCCAAACCCTGTTTCTGGCTGAACTTCTTCCAGTGACAGAGGGTTTAGGGGCTCAGAAACAGGTTACCCCATTAATCATATTTGAAGCTGACCTCGGTTCCGTTGGGGGTTTCTCCACCCTGGAGATAATCCGAAGTGCTGGAACCGGGGTTTCCCAAGTAGGGCCCATCAGGGTAAACACCTCCAACTCCGTTTCCCAAAAATTTCTCCCAGGGCGGAGAAACCTCCGACGGAACCGGGTTCAGCTTCACATAGGAATAATAAGGTGCCACGTTTCTGAGCCCCTAAACCCTTCTTCAATGGGTTTTGAAACAGGCTATAATAGAGGCACATAAAGTGGTATTTTTGACCGATTCTTGGCGAGCTCTAAGTGTATGTACAATAGAGAGAATAAAATTTAAAAAATTTACTCTTTCCAATTATATAGAATAACTAGCAAAGAAAAATGCTCCGATGGAACAAAAAAGATGAATATACTTGGAATTGTGGATTATTAAGGATGTAAAAGGAGGGGACTAGGAAGAATCTACCTAAAGTCGCAAAATCTGCTAAAAATCACACTTTCTCTAAGCAACGCAAAAAATCGAAGTATATTCTGCGGCCTCTAAAAAGTGTCTTTTTTAAATAATTTTCAAAATTTCAGATAATAAACGAAATCTATAATGTTTCCTTTTTTTAAATTGCTGGCAAGTAGCAACACTGACTAGCTTCGTATCCTGATTGAAAGAAAACTTAGTGGTATTGTATTTAAAGTTGTTTTATTTTGCTATGAGCATTATAGCAAGCAAAGCAGGGGCCGATTGATTAGTGCACACAATCGTTACGGGCATGCTAGTGTACCTACATTTAGTCTGTTTCAAGTCAACTCACGCGTTTCCTACTGTTTTGAACCAACAATTCCTGCAATTGTTTTGGATGCATCGATGTTTGCTATTTCATTCAATTGGCTTAGAAAGACTGTTACTCGATATCATTTCCCATAGCTGCTGCATAGCTAACGTGCTGCTTTTTCAATCATTTTTATGGTTAAATATTTATTCTAATGTGTTGACCGCAGAATATACTTCGATTTTTTGCGTTGCTTAGAGAAAGTGTGATTTTTAGCAGATTTTGCGACTTTAGGTAGATTCTTCCTAGTCCCCTCCTTTTACATCCTTAATAATCCACAATTCCAAGTATATTCATCTTTTTTGTTCCATCGGAGCATTTTTCTTTGCTAGTACCCCACTTTTAATTAGCATGATTTCAGTGCATCAGTCAGCAAACACATACAGTAACATACCACAATAATGACAGCAGTCCAAGAACGCGGAAAACAATATTGTTCTTAACATAAATTAATTGCCTCTAAATTTAAAAAATATTGTTTTAAAAAAGAGACTCCCTAGATTTTATAACCGTCTACCTTTTGAAATCAATCAGACTGCATAGAATTTAAAACTGAGTTAGATATGCTCTTGATTGTCGGAAGTATAAAGTTTACTATTTTTTATTAGCTATAGTAAATATATGTTACATTCTAAACAGTCCTGTAAGTTATAGAGGTCGTTCCACATTTAAATTAACTTGGAAACGACATATAACGTACCTACGGGACTTACTTAAGTACCTGGCTACACTTAGCGCTGGTCAGGTTGCTAGGGCGAAACGCCGGACTCAACCACACGACCCTCAATAACTACGGTCTCAAACTCCTCGGACCTAAATTCGTCCGTACCTACGGAGCTATTGGCAGCTATGCCCTAAAAACCTAACGCAGTAGTAATTAAGTAGCCCCGGAATTTTGCCCTAGGTCAGTTGACCTATTTTGGACCAAAATAATAATTAACGCAAAAAGCTTTGTTAACTTGTTTTCGCCAGAGAATACCTATGGCGAAAAACTATTTCTTTTCTGGTTCCTACGAGCACAATGAACAGTGAAAACAACAAAAAAGAGCTCTAAACCAGCCAGTCATCTTACATAAAAATTATGAAATAATTTTTATGATTTTTAAATTGAAATTTGGGTGTTTGAATTTGCGATAAAGAAAATAATCAAAAGACAGTCACTTGGATTATTTAAGCCGAGTAATAAAATAAGGGCCGTCCACCAATTCCGAACTAAACGCGATTGATCACTATGAAAAAGTTTTGAAAAATGAGCTTGCTAAGCGAGAGTTGTAAACCAAGAGAAACTTAAAGTTTAAACCTACCATTAAATTATGAAGAGAATGGTAAAAGATTTTAAACTTTAAGAAAATTGAAAAGGTGGGATGTTGGTAAATTAAAAAACAAAGTTTTTCGGCAAAAATTCCAAAATTTCACGCAAATATCAAGTGTAAGGAACACTAACGCTCAGATTTGGTAGTAAAATAAATTTGTAGTATAAACTACATGTTAACAACAAATGAATTGTGCAAACTTTACAAAACTACTAAGTGTAGAGAATACTAACAGTCAGATTCTCAATTCTGATTTTACGTGGAAAAAAACTAGAATTTTACTTTATTTTTATCCTATTCGACCTCGCCCGACTTCTGAACAGAGAAAGTGGCGAACAAAAAATGTACAAACACGTATTTTCCACTGTCCACCACATTGTAAACTTTAAAAATCTGAACCTAACGCCCATTGAATGTAAATAAATTCGGTTCGGGCCAGTTTGTTGCCCTTTGATTGTAGTAGGTTTGTATGTGCCAAACTTATGTTCCGCAAAATATTTGATATGATTTATCAATCAAAATACGAAAAAACCTGTTTTTTTCGCCCACTTTACACCTCAGATTTCGAACTTTACACCCCATAAACAACTCAATATAACGTTTTTTTGAACGCGGCTCGCTTCGACGTGTAGCCATTAGAAGTTACTTTATTTCTATTTTATTTAATTAACCCCAACTTTTGGCACAGAAATCTTGGACAAAATCTGTTTTTTACTCATCCACTAGAGAGTAAAGTTCAAAGCCCTGGTACTAACTGCGTATTGATTGTAGAAAAGTTTGCTGGTAAGCACAAGATAGCCCTTGATCCGAAGTACATTTCTGTCAGAAAAAATTTCCTAAAACTATAACTGGAGTTGTTGGCAGACATAAACATGTCGAAAACTCGGCCAAAATGTGTCTTTTCGCACCCAGATTTTCGCACTCTTTACACTCCCATTCGAGAACTGAGGCGAAATTCAAAAAACGAAAAAGTGTTATCTGCAGAACCTAAATAGATATATGAGTCAAATGAAGTACATGGTTTTGCCAAGAGAATTAAAAAAATGAAAAAGTCAGCATTCAGAAGATTCGAACCCATCATTCTTTGTTTAATACCGCATCCGAGAACGGAGTTGTCAACCACTGCGCCAACTCGACATATCAGCAGATTTCAGCTTGATTATCCTATCTTGAAAGATATTCATCATTCTACTGAAGTTTAAGAATAGTGCATTTATGATGATAAAAATAATTATTTATTTAAGACGAGTCAAAAACCTCTGAAATACGAAAAATCTGATCAAAAATATGCAATACGGAGTTATCTATCGGCATTAGAAAATAGATGTAGGTATAATTCAAAGTTCACCTCTTTTACCTCAACAAACACTGGCTGTAGAAAAGTTTAAAGGTCAGATTCGTTATTCTGACCTTACGGAGAACATTTAAAAAAATTCATCATCCACGACGCTCTGGGCGCAAAAATGCTTCTCGGTGTAAACTTTACACTTGTGCTAATACCGCAATATTGGGTGTATAAAACAAAATAAACTGGGATCTGTAACGCTAAGGTCAGGGCACCTTTTAAGCATAATTAGCATGTTCCGCCTACTTAGCGGAGTAGTTGAAGAGATATCGTTTTTCGTCTCGAACCCTTTACACTAAAACGATCACAGATCAAGAAATATTGCGTTATAAGAAAGAAAAAAGAATCGATTTGAGATTTTGCAACCCTCTACATTATAGAACCGATTGGACTGCACAGAAACCAAAATTGAGTTAGATAAGCTGAAGGACACGCAAAGAGTAAAAAACACGTATACTTTACACTTTTGTGCAACAACCATTGAGTGTAAAGTAATTTTAAGGTCAGATTCGTAATCTACAGCTGGGGGGGCAACATTTTTAAAAAAACATTGGCCCTCCGCAAATTATTTAATTTTTTGCTTTACACTTTACCCGCTCATTGCTAACTCAGTATTGAGTGTAAACAAAAGAAAAAAACACGGGCATCGAATTTTTTAATTATCCATCGATTAAAAAAAACCGCACCTCCCAGGTGTGTGCCGTTGTTGCTGTGAGGGGGGACACAAATTTCGCACTCGCTGTGATAAACATATAAGAAAAAGGATGGCCAAGTATATTATAGGTAGCGCTATCGCGCTACCTATGATAATAAGTTTAACATATGTATTCATTAACTGCAGTCTTTTCCATTCCAAATGGTGTATTTCCGATTTACGGCTTATTAATGTACATGATTACAATAAAGCTGCATATCTTTGTCGACTTCTGTGCACAGTAGTGTGATTGCTGGTTCATTTTAAACCACTTTTGCAGGCAATTTACATCAATTAAACGATTGCTCTCCATGTGCAAGATTTTGTGAAACATATTATAAACACGGCTAAGAAGGATTTAACTTTAATGCAACCCATTTAAGACAAAATTACATCTCTTCAATGATCTAAGGACACTTGAACATAATTTTTAAATCACTTTAGATTACTTTTGAGGGTAAACAAACTCACTTAATTGATGTCTCACATATGAATCCTTGAAAATTTCTTGACTTCAGTTACATAGTCTCTGCAAGTCTATCGAATTAAGGTTAACACGTAATGTAAACTTTACACAAACACATAGCGTAAAGAATATTTTAGTCGGATTCGTAATTTTGATATTGCTCCGATATTACTTTCAACATTTATGGAAAAATGAGTCTCCATAATGTTTTAAAGACAAATAAACATTAGGTTTAAACCACTTTGCAATACTGCTGAGTGTAAGCAAGCGCGCCCAACTGACGTATATATTTCATTCCCTGTAAATTTTTAGATCTCAGGAAAAAATTTCGGTTTTTGCAATGCTCTAGAACAAAGGCTAACATGCAGTGTAAAAATTACTCGGATATTATGATCAACATTCATGAAAAAATTATGTCTCTACAATGGTCTGAGGACAAATAAACAATGAGTGTAAACTACTTTACATCACTGTTGGATGTAAACAAACGCGCCTACGTGACGTCTCACATTTGATCCTTTGAAAATTTTTAGACTCCAGGAAAAAATTAGGTTTCTGGAATGCTCAAAAACCAAGATAAATACATATGTAGTGTAAACTTCATGTAAACACCTAGTTTAAAGAAAATTTTGGTCAGATTCGTAATTTTGATATTGTTCCGATATTACGATTAATATTTATGAAAAAAATTAAGTCTCCATAATGTTCTATGTGCAAACTAACAATTGGTGTAAACCACTTTACAACACTGTAGAGTGTAAACATATGCGCCAGACTGGCATATCAAATTTGGTTCCTGGTCCATTTCTAGACTTGATAATCGTGTCCCTGACTCATAACCAGAGAAGCAGGCAGAAAAAACAAGACAGAAACGCATTTTAAACACAAATTTTTGACTTTACACTCGCTAAATATTAATGTATAGACAATTTGCTTTGACATGCACCCGATATAAAGCACTTTATTTTTATTCTATTAGACTTATCCCGACTTCTGGACGGAGAAAGTGGAACAAAAAACGCAACAAAAACGTATTTTCCATCATTTAGAACACTGTAAACTTTAAAATTCCGTACCGAACTCCCCATTGAGTTTAAAGAAATTCGGTTTGGTACAATTTGTAGCTCTTAAATCGTAGTACACTCCTGTGTGCCAAAATTCTCTTGCAAAAATTATTTGGTATGATTTATTAATCAAAATTCGGAAAAAACGTGTTTTTTCGCCCATTTTTACCTCTAATTTCGAACTTTACACCCCCATAAATAAATCAATGTTGCGTTTTTTAAATGCGGTTTGCTGCGATGTGTAGCCCCTGAGAGGCACTTTATTACTGCTGTATTCAATTCACCCTGACTCATAAGCGGGAAAATTTGGCAGAGAAATCTTAGTTAAAATCCGTCTTTTTACACCATCCACTAGAGTGTAAACTTTAAACCCCAGGATCTAACTCACCATAGAGCATAGAAGACTTTGCTTATATGCAGAATGTAGCCCTTGATCCGCTCTACATTTCTGTCAGAAAACATTTTGAAAAACTCATAACCGGACTTAGTATCGGACATAAGCAGGTTGAAAACTCGACCAAAAAGTGCTTTTTTACCCCCAGATTTTCGCACTCTTTACACTGCCATTCGATAACTAATGCGAATTTCAAAAAAACAAAAGAAGTGCCATCTGTAGAATTCATCCCTCTATTATCCTATGCTGTTCAATTCTTCGAGTCATCAATACTCAGTTGTCCATATGCCGCATTATAAATGTCCCAAAATTTGTCCCATGTTATAACGTTACACAAAAACTTTACACCTTCTTTGCACAGTCAGTTTTGAGTTTCAAGAAAAACAAAAAAACACGAGCAGCGAATTTTTTTATTATCTTTCTTTTAAAAAAAACCGCACCTTCCAGAAGTGTCCCGTTATAGCTGTAGGGGGTGCACAGGTGTTAGGGGTACCCAAGTATATTATAGGTACGCGCTAAACAATAAACCGCCTCTAAATTCGAGAAATATTACTTTAAAAAAATTAAAAAAGTCTCCCCTAGTATTTTTTAACCGTCTACATTTTGAAACCAATCAGACTGCATAGAATGTAAAACTGAGTTAGATATGCTTGGCCACATGAAAACTGTAAAAAAACCGTCTAATTTACACTCCTGTGCAACAACCAATGAGTGTAAAGAAATTTTAAGACCAGATTCGTAACCTACTGATTCGGGAAAACATTTTTAAAAAAATGGCCCTCCGCAAATTATTTGAATTTTCGGTGTAAACTTTACACACTCACGACGCGCTCGGTATTGAGTGTAAACAAGAAAAAAATGGGGGCACTAAGTTTTTTATTATCTACCTTTTAAAAAAAACCGCACCTCTCAGATGTGTGCCGTTATAGCTGTGAGGGGGGACACAAATTTCGCACTCGCTGTGAAAAACATATAAGAAAAAAGGATGGCCAAGTATATTATAGGTAGCGCTATCGCGCTACCTATGATAACGCTCAAAATAGCCTGGTGACTTATCAACAATCCATCCCCGCTCGACTTCGCTGCAAGTTTTTTTACACCTTTATTTTATACTTAGTGTACATTGTAAGCATTAATGTCGCTGGTTTCCATATTGTCAAGGGTTATATATTGCTTATTTTACAATAATCTTTAAAAATATCGTTTATCATAGGTAGCGCGTTAGCGCGTACTTATAATATACCTGGGTACCCCTAACATGTCTACCCCTTACAGCTATAACGGGACGCATCTAGAGGTGCGTTGTTTTTTTAAAAGATAGATAATAAAAAGCTCGATGGTAGTTTTTGTTTTTGTTTACACTCAATGCCGAGTTTGTAATGAGCGAGTAATTTTTTGGCGTAACGTTATGACATATAGCGATTTTTGACGGTATAACAGAATAGTGGGTATAACGGATCTACTTACAAGTAAGTATCAGCTGCGCGCTCCTGACTCGATCATATACATTTCGACAAGCAGAACCCGCATTTATGGCGGATTAGCAGATCAAATGCTTGGAAAATCGCAAAAAAGCGTCAAAAGTTAAAAGCTGGAGAAATCTTAATTCTGGGAGGTAATCCAAGTCCCATGCCCAGCAAAAATATAGGTTCGCAGGTCATACATCCTAGATGACTTCACAGGGTGAACATGCTTCTTAAAATTATCAAAAGCGTAATGCCCTGCATTTCGAAGGCTTTATACGTTTGATTTCGTCGAATGAAAAATTAAATAGGGGGAGAGAACCATCGGTAGAACGACAAATTTTCAGCAGAGTAAATATGGCATTGCTTCGATTAGTGAGGTGACCCGAGTGTGACCAGAACACCTCAACTAAAGTGGGAAAGGGAGAAAAGTGAAAAATTGATTCAAGAAGAAATGGATGTGTAGAGGCAGTTAGTTGGTTCTAATTTCGACTAAATAAATATTCATTTCGTTCCGCAATAATTTGTGCCGAAACTGTTTATTGATTGAAAGCTTAAATCTAGCTACATAAGAGATTTGTTTTTACCGTTTGGGGGCCGACCAGGGCCCGGTTGCTCGACTTCACCTCAATGAAGGCTAATCATTAAAAATTACCTCTTAATGGTCGGCCGGTTGCTCGACTTTACCTTAACGCCAACGACTATTAAGATTCCCTTAATCGAACAATTAAGGTTAAGGTAGTACATTAACTAATGGTTTCGTTAAGGTTCGTAAAAATTGGGTTGCTCGACTTAACCATTAATTAATGGTTGAGCATTTGTTGAGGGCAGTTTAAGGGTACCATTAAAGAAACTATTAACAAAAAGCTTTAATGGCTGCGCCAAGGAAAATCTAATGGTAGTGTTAATGGTAAGCTAAATGGTTGCGAGGGAAATTTAATGGTTATCGTAAAGTTTCTCAGGTAATTAACGAGAATTTTAATCTTTCGGTTAAAATAGATATAAAACTTGGAGAAGCAAAGTCACTGAAAATTTGAATTTTCGCGTGTTTTAACTCGCTTGACTTTTGGTGTTGGTTCGAATTTGTCTGATTATTGATTGCAGTGACAGCGATTTACTTAATGAGGAATAATAAATGAAAACGCTGCTTAGTCTGGGTAAAATATAGTTGGTTGTTTGCGATATGGAAATTGAGGAAAATAAATAAATGAAAATATGGAAGTACAATTTTGATTTTTAGCGCATTTTCGGCATTGGCTAAAGAAAATGAAGAAGCCAACTGAAAAAACTCGTTCTCGAATAAAGTCTTTATTAGAATTTGTTGTCATTAAAATGAACCAAAGGACTCCATTTGACAATGGATCGTCGAGCATGTATCATTTTATTAAATATAAGAATTAATGAAAGAAGCTTTACTTTTTATGCGTGAAATGTAATCATTGAGTTCGTTAAAGTAGACTCTCCCGACCTACCTTAAGAAGTTTACCTTAACAAACCCATTAAAGTCCTTGAGGTAAAGACCCAGCAACCTAATTTACCTTGAAGAAACCATTAAACGCTTAATGGGAGCATTAAGGCTTCGGTCTGAGCAACCGGTCTCGAGGTATACATTAAAAAAACTGAGCCTTAATGAATGAATGGCTGCACTATGGTACAGTCCAGCAATCGAAATTAAAATCGACCATCAGACTTCGCTTAAAGACGAGCTTAATGGTTGAGTCGAGTAACCCGATTTTTTTAATCCTCGCATTCCCGTGAACTAGGACGGCGTCCTAGCTGATCACTTTTTGCGATTTATTTCATTGTATGTTTTGTATGACTACAAAACTTTGTCTAACCTCATTTTAGACCTAGTTACATAATTTGAAATATTCAAGCTAGTAAATAAAATTATACACTCTAAGAAATTAGCACATTTTCATGATTATCACGTAAAAACTTAAATTACAAAAAAAGATTTTGGCAAATGATTAGTACAAAATTGGTGGGCTGCCTGCTTTTTCAATCAGCTACTACCGTCAAAAAATGATATTTTAGTCAACTAAAATATACTATTTGTATTTATCTTATGCATGTCCACCTCATGCCTATGCTTAAGTATAGTAGCGGTTTTCTAGTTATAACTTCTTACAAAGTTACTTAAGCGAAAAATGACAAGCATATTCGGAAAGAGCATAAAAAACCGCACAAAAAATGATACTAATATTTGCTATTCTGAGTGAGACTAAGTACGATTTTAACCAGGCTAGAACGGCGTCCTAGCGCGGGAACCTTTGACTTCAAAAAACACACGGGAATGCGAGGGTTAATGGTTCCGCTTAAGGTGAAAATCGGACTTAACGTGATCATTAATTTATGAGAGATTGCATCGGCCATAATTAAGATAGATAATGTATTAAAGTTAAAAAGAATAACTAGCAAGACAATTACTATTAGCATTACAACTGGCTAACAAAATAAAAATAAACCCCGAATGCGACGAAGCAAGATCCGGCACGCTAATTGAACAGCTATTTTGTCAAACAGTGAATCAATTCGATGGGCGAAATTTAGCGACCTTCAAATTACTCTCACCAACGCGACGTTACTGCGAACAAATCACCCGGCCTATCGTATCATATCGACGCGACTCATTTAGCTTTGCGGTTTTCCTTTAAATTTTTTCGCGAGAATCGGGCTACAAAAGTGATTTAAGATTCCGATGCAGTAATGCTGCTTAACAATGACATGTGTCTCCACATGACTCGATATACTGTAGAATATCATATTTACCGCACTATAGTCCGTTTCATTTAACTTTGCGGTTTCCTTTCAAATTTTTCCATTAGAATTAGGCTACAAAAGCGGTTTGAACTTTTGATGTAGTAATGCGGCTTAACACTGGCATACATCTTCAAGTGACCCGACATACTGTAGAATATCATATTAACCATATTAGTTTAAAACGCTTTTGTAGTCATTTTAAACTTTTTCAAAACCTCAAAGTAAATGAAACAGACTATAGTTTAAAACACTTTTGTAGTCTCTTTAAATTTTTTCAAAAGTTTAAAACTAAATGGAACAGACTACGATAATTCGACGCGGATGATTATCAACGATAAATAGAAAAAAGAGAAAAGGACGCTATCAATATTTGCGGAAAAATTTACTTACATAGCACAAAAACCAGGAAAAGGCGAAAAAGCGTGTATTATAGAAAATAATTTCTGACAGTGATGTACAGCATAATATTTGCATGAACGTATTTACGAATAACAATATAGGCTGCTTAGCGGACATGAGGAATCATACGTACAAGAGATAATGCACAATAGTTTTGCACACAAAATATTAGATTACACGAATTAGAGAAAATAAACGAAAATACGGCAATACAGCAAATTTGAAATAACTTCAATTTTACAAAACTTATCAAAAATTAGCTCAATAAAAATAAGCACATTACACGGAAATGATGTGCGGTGTGCGAGTCCATACGTGGGCAGCAAGAAAATTCTGGGGGGTCCAAGATTTTTTGAAGGTCAAAAAATGGCCTTAAAAATGGTGATATGGCGATAAAAACACCATTTTTCGACGTTTCTCATCAAGCACTATCCATTGGCCTCAAAAAAATTGCGAAAAAAAAGGAAAAAAAATTTTCAAAAATTGATTTCTGGGGGGGGTCTTTTGATTTCTGGGGAGGGGGTCTTTTGGTTTCTGGGGGGGTCCAGACCCCCCAGACCCCACGCCCATGTGTGTGTGCGACTGTGACATATTCATTCAGTCGAACATATTTCGATGTGAATAGAAGCTTTCGAGTATATCCTGAAGTTTTTCTATTCACTTCTTCAAAGTTGGAATTAAATCAAAGGACTACCTGCTCTATTGGAAAATAAATTTTTTTAAAGGTTATCTGTGTATAAAAACAGGCTTTGTGCACTCAATTGATTATTGAATCTTTACTCGATTTCTCTCTTCATATTAATTGACTAACTCGATATTTTTCAGGTAAAATATTCTTAGGCAAAGCAATACATTAGCTAGTGTATACTGTATAGGTAGGCAGTAGGGATGGGACTGGCACCGGCACCGGTGCCAGCTAATAATATAGAAGAAGATTGTAGCTAATCACCTCGTCTTTATTTACAAAAAATAATCTTGCCTATTAAGCGTTTTACTCTAATGTTGGATTATGTTTCAGATTCAGACATTAATACTCAATTCGTCAATAGTAGTAATAACATTTTTTGCAGTGGTTGCACGAAGATTTCTATTCATCCCGCACGCTTGTCGTAAAATATTCCGAAACTGAAGCAAAACTTTGCCTAACTGACACGGCTAGAATGCTATTCAATTAATTAAATAATTCGTTGAAAACAAAATTCTGATTATTTGAACTAAGTAGGCGTTATTAGCTATTGGAGTCGACAGAATACCGACGTGCATGGTTACAAGCAAACATATTCCTTGGAATAGTACTTCAGAGGCGCTTGATTCCTGGGTTGCTAGCTCAACCTCAGGAAAATGCGGCTGATTCTTGCAGAACTTTTGATTTTAAAAAGCTGTGATGTTATGCGCTTTTCACTGATCTGTTGGCTTGGCGAAGTGCATTAATTTTTTCAATCCTTCGCTCTTAATAGTCATTTGGACCATTTATCGTTAAATTTCGTTCAATTTTTTTCGAAAATTGGATTATTTTATATTTTAATTAGAAAGTTTAGTCAGCGTAAAAACAGTATTTTTAGAGCATAGTTAACGACATATTCTTTTCTGCCCAACAAAAGGTAGTATTAAAAACATTTTAGACTAGCCCGTCCTCTGAAATTTCATACTTTACATCAAAAATATGCGGCTAAAAATAATAATAATAACAAAAGGAAGCTTAACTGTGGTAAAAGCTGGTGGATCTTACGTGATTATGAACAAATATGAGTAGGTTACATATGACGCATTAAGAAACATAGCTGCATTATTCTTATACAAATTATAGCACTATATTGGTACCGGCAACGGCGCCGGTGCCTAAGTACCAGCATCGGCAAAAAAAGTTGCACCGGTGCACATCTAGTGGGCAGCAACTAAATTATGAAGGGGCGGGGTGCAGGCATTTTAAAAGTTGTCCTAGCCCTAGTTTTACCAAGCTCTAGATCTGCGATCTATAGTATGTTTCACACAACTTCAGTCATAAATTTTAAAACTATTTCCGGTAATAAACTGACAGATTTCGATTATAGCATTGATCTGATATATAAATATCGTAACCCTTGGCCTACTGTCGACGGAAATCCTTAGAATTTATGCACAAAGTTATGTGAAACCGACTGGAGTTGCCTGTTTTTTGCGGTGTACTGTAAGACCAGAAATCCTTATGTTGCAAGCGTCTGAGTAACCTCATTTTTTTCGAAACACACGTTTTATAAAGCAATAGAAAACATAGACCTAAATTTTGCCAGAAGAGTTTGATTTCTTGATTTTTGTAACATGTATTACGCGTAATCAAATGCATTTTTTTCTACACCAGGCTTCAGTTTCATGCAAAGCTAACGACATTTTTAAATTCTAATTTTCTCAGCTATCAGAAACAAGTATCTTTATGAACTTTTGCTATATCCCTGATGACTAGATTTTCGATCTAGTTTTTGGTAGTTCTAGACTGCGTGACCACACCTGAGCGTGGGGGTATACACCCCGAGAAACCAAAATACCCCCCCCCCCATTTAAATTTTTTTCCGCAATTTTTTGAGGCCAATGGATAGTGCTCGATGAGAAACGTTGGAAAATGGTGTTATTTCGTCGTACCACCATTTTTAAGGCCTGTTTTGACCTTTGAAAAATCTTACATCCCCCAGAACTTTCAGTGCTGCCCCGTACGTGCGTGACCGCTTGGCAATTGGAGCTGTTAATATTGGTATGGCGAAAAACGCCATTTTTCCAGCGTTTCTCATCGAACACATTCATCGGCATCAGAAAATCGCGAAAATGAAAAAAATTTCAAAAATTAAAATATGGGCGAGTATTTCGGTTTATGGAGGTGCCTTTCAGAGGGAAGCTGCACACAGCACGAACCCCTAAGCCCATGAGTGAGCTTATTTAGCAAGTACCTACTTAAAAACAGACAAGATAGGTTTATAAAAGGCCCGCCCTGCAGCATCCATTCTCTACGGGGGGATGGGGGTTCGATGGGGCAAATTGCCAAAAAACAGCAATAAATTAAATTTTGGAAGTCTGTCGTAACCTGGGGATAGGGAGTTTTGGATTCTGGGGGTCTAGCATCTACATAGTTAAAATTATACCCATAAGCTCGAATGCAGGTTTATTTAGAAGAAAAATTGATACAATACACAGTCAAAGAGGAGACTGCATCGTCCAAACAACATTACGTAGTATCTATGTACCTATATGTAATCACAAACATAAAAAATTTAATTCAAACATTGTACAAACACAATCGCCTGTTCTCAATCATTTGACAAGCGACGCTACTGGAAGGCACATTATTCTGTACACGAGTCAGGTATGTACGCATACATGTGATAGGGGTAAATAGGGGTGCACCCGGCCCAAAGATTGTCGTGCCCACCTATGGGCGTGGGCGGTCGCTGGACTATAGATGCACAGCATGGCCAATCTGGAGAAGGGAGGGGAGTAGACAGCCGGTCAGGGCGTCAGGAATTGAGCTTTTTTGGGCCAATGTGACCCCAAAAACTGGTATTAGCGCTACAATAGCGTTAAAACGGCTTTATTACACTGTTTCTGGTCAATTTGAAGCACTTTTGAAGAACACTTTCATTTTCGTTCTTTTTTCGCTATCAATTTCGCCTCATTTTCCAGAGAAAATTTTTCATTCTTTATTCTGGTGTCCATACCCCCAAACCCCCTGTGAACCTGACCCCCCAAACCCCCCCAAGAAGCTATATCCCACTAAAGCGATAGACACAAAAAACTTGATTTCGGATGCTATGTTTGGGGATTTCGCCACTGCCCATGTATGCACGTCGTGCCATGACCAAACATGCGCACTGACCGAATACCGAAGGAGGGGGTCTAGGTGGTGCTAAACTGATAAAAATCCCCAAAAAACATGACGAAATTTCAATGCTAGGAGTCAATCGATGTTTTAGGGGGCCTATCGGATTAGCAAAACAATTTTCAGGGAAAACTTGCGATTTTTAGCCATTTTTAAGGAGCTTACTCGCCATTTTTGGGCAAAAAATAGGAGATTACTTAACCTCCCCTTGAAGCCCGTTTAAAATTGCCGACTAACCCATCCGAAAAATGTTGAGCTGTTACAGGTCAGTATGTACGTATTTATATATGTACTGTACTATCTATATCTACGTGCTTTAAACGAGCAATTACAACAAAAAAATGAAACTTTACATCATAGCACGTACCTAAAACACACTGAAATTCTAGGATCGAATTCAATCCACTTTTGTGCTTACAACAAACGTTGCGAGAAGGAAACAAGACAAATAGTGCATTCGACTACTGCTAAATAATACTGTACCCGCAACAAAGAAATAGCGAGTTTAAACAAATATGATGTAAACGAGTCCTCCTGGCTACTAACAACGATAAAAGTGATTTTAGCGTAAAGTGAAGCAGAACTAAACAGGATGATAAAATCTGTATGGTTCGCAATATTAGGAAAACGTAAACTGTGGTCAATGAAAAGCGAACGGTACTACTACCATAAATGGGCGTGGGGGGAGTGGGGGTTGGGGGTATGCACCTCCCAGAGTGGCCGAACACCCCCAGAAACTAAAACAACCTCAGAATTCAATTTTTGGAATTTTGTTTTTTTTTTGTATTTTTTTCATGCCAATGTATTGTAACCGATGAGAAACGTTGAAAATGGTTTTTTTGCCATATCGCCATTTTTAAGACCCTTTTTGACCTTTGAGAAACCTGGCACCCCCAAAATTTAAGTGCTGCCCACCTATGACTACTAGCCTTTGCGCAATTGTATCAAATTCAAAGTTTAAAGCGCGAAAAACGTAATTTTCTTAAGCTTACGCGTTAAGATTTTATGGTTTAGAAGACGAAAGAGGAAAAAATCAAACGCATAGACAGAACCAGGACATAAAACGGTAACTCCACGGTTTTAACACTGAGTCCAAGTTACGCAAACAAAATTTCGCATAAAATTAAATGATTCTGAAAAGCTCACCGACTCGAGAAGTAAGGGTAGTGTAAAGCTTAAAATGGTCTCATAGCGACGCGGGAACACACGTGGGCGTGGGTGGTTCGGGGGGGGGGGGTATGCACGACCCCTAGAAGGCCGAATACACCCCAGAAATAAAAATACCCCCAGAATTCAATTTTTTGGAGATTTTTCCCCCTTTTTTCGCAATTTTTTGATGCCGATGGATAGTACTCGAGGAGAAACGTTGAAAAATGGTGTTTTTTCGCCATACCACCATTTTTAAGACCATTTTTGACCGTTGAAAAATCTTGCATCCCCCAGAATTTTGGTGCCGCCCACCTATGAGTGGGAAGTCGCTAAAACAATCACGTTGATTTGCGATTTTCGAAATTTATACACTAACAAATAAAGTTTTTACAACTCGACTGGTTTTCAATTCCGATTGGAGACCTTTGCGACAAGATAAGCATGAACTCGTACTGCAGGTGATAAAAAACAAAGCTACAACTACTAATTCTCGTTTTATAATAATATTTCGGAATTCTGAAGATTTTCAGAAAAAACCAAATATATCTATTTCGGCTCGCAGCAGGAAGCAATTACTGGTTTACACGTCGTGCTAAGCATTTTACGGCTCTGAAAATTATACCTAGCTATCGCCGGTGCGGAGCAAGCAGAAAATAAGGTAGACAAAGTTAGAAACTCTCTCACAGCGTAAATGTAAACAATAAAACGTATTCTTTCTGGTTTAAATAAGGCTGGCCATAAACAACAGAAAAAGGTTAGACCATTGGAACCAGTAAAAAGAACAGCCGACAAGTTTCGACGGCGGGTTCTCATTTGCGCGTATACACATAATTTCACGAGAGTCAAATGCTTCACTTTACACTCACTTTACACTAGTTTACAACAAGACGGAAAAGGAATCAAGAACGGAGCATAAGTGCGCCCAGCGGGTAACGGTACTGGCCAACCTTGAATAAAAGTAATACTCCGATTCAGGTAGGTATTCAAAAGGTAAGAAATCATTTAGTGTAAACTACACTAAATGTAAACTCATATTTGAAAACGAGCTAATCATGAAGCAGAGCTAGAAACGCAGCTAATCTGAAGGATCCACGATTTACGTCCCATAAGCAGCATTGTAAGCCTAGATCCGGGCCGGTACCGCCGTTCAAAAACGATCACTTTGTCGGAATTAAGAAACCGTGTAAAGTAAAAACCGCGCTTTACACCAACAACGTTAGTTTACAATCGCGCGAGCGCCGAATCGACGGGTTGATTGCGAACGCGCGGTCAATAACAACGGGTAGCGCAAAGTTCGTTGAGCCGCCGCCGACCCGGCGGCGGAGCGTCGAGCGTCAGCGTCGCCGCCGACGTCGTCGTCGCCGTCGGCGACGACGATCTATCGGCGGCGGCTGATCGCAGCTGCGACGCGACGACGGCCGCGGCGGGCAAATTTTCGCCGTACAAGTGACGCTGAAAGTCCAAAAGTTGACCCATAAAGTTGAGGTTTGGGGCTATGTTCGGCTTGTGATCCTTGACCAGGTCGTACGCGTCTTCGAGCGTCAAACACAGCGTGTGCATTAGATACGCTACAGTAACCGTCACCGAACGACTGATACCGGCTAGGCAGTGGACTAGAACGCCGCATTGGCTCCGACGAGCCGAATCTTGGAAAAAAAACAAAAAAAATGAGAGTACACAGAGGATCAGATTTAGCATACTGTAGCTAGGCTATGTAGTACCTATTATACATATGTTAAATGTACGTATACATTAAGTGTGTTTAAACCGAGATCACAAGAAAGTGATTTTTGATAGCAAAGAACCCGATAACCCGATCCCCTTCTTACTAGGAGTATATAATTTTTTATTTCTCCTGTCATTTTTCTTAAGCTGTCCTCAAATTTCTCATTCCGATACCACTTCCTGCTTGAATGCGGATCTTATGTATTAACAAGGAGCATACGTGTAACAGGGGTAAGGAGATCCCCCACCCAAAGTCGATCGTCCCCCGTTACCTCCAAGGCCAGAAAATTGTTGACCCGCCGATTTTTCAAAAAATTGATCTTTAAGCATTTTTAGGCGTGTTTCGGCCAAAAATTGTAGGTCATTTACCACCAGTGGCGGATCAAGGATTTTCCTAAGGGGGGTGGGCGGTACCCCCTAAGGGGGGGGCGGGCGGGACCCTGTCTTGGGCGGAAAAATTAACCGTTTTAGTCCGAAAATCGCTAAAAATCGCTCAAAAATGCTTAATTTTGAGCACTATTTCGGGCCAATGGGGGAGGGCGGCCGCCCCCCTTAATCCGCCCTTTTTACCAGCCCCCGCCCAATTTTGAGCCGTTACATGTATGGCAAAGAATTAAAAAAAAATTAGCATCGGATTTACCTGATTAAGAGGCGCATATTGAGTCTTAAGCGGAACACGTGAGCTGCGAGTAAGGCATAATTAGCCATTAAGTAATTCACTATTCATTAATTTATTTGCCCGGACAACAGCCCCCTCCTCCAGAAATTCTGTCAAATCTTTATAATCAATTCTCGCATTTTAATTAAAAACTGAAAAACACGCGACTTCACTCGTTCTTTCACAATTATTTCGCTCCTTTGAATAAAACGATTTTCGGGACACCGTACATAGAGTCAATCACATAAATTTTACCATATTTTCAATGTTTTTACGCGCTAGAAGGAAGCCGCTACGTTAACCGATAAAAAAATAATGAAATAAAAATCAAGGATATCATTTTCGACGACGCTTTGAAGCCTAAAAACTGTTTGTAATTCGCAATAACATTTTTAAAGTAGCCCAGAAAACATACACTTTGCAGAACTTTTGTTATGCGAGGACCTTGCGGAAACTTTCATCGATTTTTATACCTTAGACTAAATTGTTCAACGGTTTACACATTACACTAAATTATTCCATGTTTCAAACTTTACACTAAATTATTGAATGATTTACACTTTACACCAAATAATTCAGTGCTTTAAACTTTACACTAAATTATTAAATGACTTACACTTTATACAAAATAATTCAGTGCTTTACACAGTACACTAAATTGTTTAGCGATTCAAACATTACACTCACTATACTAGCAATGGTTTCCACTCATACAGGTGTGGGAGCACACATGCACATAGGGAGGGGTGAGCGGGGGGTATTACCCCCGCTGAAGGGTCTGACTGTTAGGTACTGTCGAGCAATTTGAGCCAAAAACATTGCATTTTTAAGCCATTTTGACGTAAAAATGGCGAAAAACTCAATTTACTACCGTGAAAATCCTGGATTTTACCCCTCCCTGACCCCAAAATCCCGATTTTACCCCTCCCTGACCAACCTAACCTTGTGCATCTATGTGTGGGAGAATGCCCCCAACCAAAGTCGGACGTATCCCATTTTAAAGCCAGAGCGTTTTTTGGCCAAAAATTGGACGTCATTTACCCTACCACACCTAGAATGACCGGGACCCCCGAAATTTCGAGCCGTTACACGTATATACGCTTCCACTTCACATTAAATTATTCAATGATTTACGGTTTACTTTTAAAGTAACCATGGAACACAATACACTAAATTACTCAGTGATTTAAAGTTTAGACAAATTTTTAAATGGTTTAAACTTTACACTATATTATTCGATGATTTACAATTTACACAAAATTATTCATTGGACTAAATATTACACTGAATAATTCACCGGTTTAGACTATACACCCACTAAACTGCTCATAAATTACACTTTACACTAAATTATTCTATGGCTTATACGTTATAGCGAATTATTCAATAGTTTAAACTTGACACTAGATTATTCTACGGTTTTAAACTTAATTATACACGGTTTACGCTTTACACAGAACTATTCAATGATTAACACTTTACGCCGTATTATTCAATGCGTTACACTTTACACTAAATTATTTATTGCTTTACACCTTAGCCCGGGTAATTATCGACTATCGATTTCTAGACCTACCGATAAATTCGATGGCTGCCGGAAAATGGACCATCAGATCCTGCGACCAATGGTCCAAAATGGGCAGTTGAAGGTAGTGGAAATCGGGGTCGTTTTCGAACACGTTCGGCAAATCGGGCGTCACGTTCAAAATATATTTGATGTTGTATTTGAGCAGCATGTCGCGGTCGGCCGCGTTGGTCGAATTGCCCAAAAATAGGCCGGCTATTATTTCGACCGGAAATCGATAGTCGACCGGCAACGGATAGTGCTGTTGTTGTTGTTGCTGACAGAAATCGCGACCGCTGCGAAACGATCGGTCGCAAGAGCGATCGCGACCGCTGCGAGATGATTGGTCGGACGAATCATTGCGACCGCTGCGAAACGCACGCTCCTGCGAGCGGTCGCTTTCCGATTCGTTCTTATTACGGCAACTGGCCGTATTTTCGAGAGGTAAGCATTCACCCTGAAACGTAATGTCATCCGACGCATACATGCGCAGCACGGCTGGTCAGCATAGGTGGGCGGCGCCAAAATTCTGGGGGGGTGCAAGATTTTTTAAGGGTCAAAAAATGGCCTTAAAAATGGTGGTATGGCGAAAAAAACACCATTTTTCAACGTTTCTCATCGAGCACTACCCATTGGCAATTAAAAATTGCGGAAAAAAAAGAGAAAAAATTTCAAAAATTGAATTCTTGGGGGTATTTCGGTTTCTGGGGGGGGGGTGCTTACCCCCAAACCCCCCTCAAGCCCACGTATGCTGATCCGGGGTCAGCCGATATGTGGAAGGTCGGTTAGTGGATCTTTTTAAGCCCAAATGACCTCAGAAACTAGTGTACGCTAAAATGGCGTAAAAGCTGCACTAATTCACAGTTCCTGTCAATTTCAAGCAGTTTTGGGAAAATATTCGATTATCACGCATTTTTGCCGTCATTTTGCATTAGAAAAATTCTGTTTTATCCAATCTGCGGTCTTAGAGTATAAGTGCACAACATAGTCGATTCGGGGGCTGGAGCGGTGATAAAAATCGAGCTCATTTGGGTCAAAATGACCACAAAAACAACTATAAATGCTAAAATAGCGTCAAAACCACGTCATTCCATAGCAAATGGTCAATTTCAAGCAATTTCGACGAAATTCTCAATTTTTCCCATCTTCTACCTCCGAACCCCCCCCAGAGAAAATTCATCATTTTCCCATTCTGGGGGTCTACCAGAAATGCGACATGCACGTGAGGGGTCTACAACCCCGGAATGGGGAAATGGAAAATTTTATGGGGAAAATGGGGCAAAATGAAGGCTGAAAACGCATTAAAATGAAAACTTTTCTTCAAAGGTGCTTCAAATTGACTAGAAACTGTGTAATGACGTAGTTTTAACGCCATCTTAGCGCTTATACCAGTTTTTCGGGTCATTTTAGCCCAAAAGGCTAGATTTTTGACCCCCCCCTTAGCAGGCACGTAGCTGTGCGGGGATAGGGGTAGGGGCTAGTCCTACCAAAATTTCAAAAATGCGAAATTTTGTTTACAGGGGTACTAAATAATTTTAAAAATGCGAAATTTTCACACAGGGAGGTACTAAATTTTAAAAATGCAAAATTTTTTTACAGGGGTACTAAATAATTTTAAAAATGCGAAATTTTTTCACAGGGGTACTCCAAAGGAAAAAATTAAAAAAAGTATAGAAGCGCATTTTGAAAGACTGCCAGAATAGATGCTACAGCGCACTTCTGAACCGATAAGCCCAAAATTTTCTGGCGCTTCGCGCCAGATTAATTGTTATAGTATAAATTTGTGCCGGAATTAATTACAAAACAAGCTAGACCATTTTTCAGCCGTATCAAATGCTAAGAAGTCATTTGAGATATTTTTCATTATTTTTTTGAACACATATTTTTTGAATGTGATTAAAATCATGTCAAACTGTCTTAATTGTTCCAAAATCATTTCTTCTACCAGCATTGGCGGATCCAGGATTTTCCTAAGGAGGGCGGTACCCCTAAGGGGGGGGGGCGGAACCCTGACTTGGGCGGAAAAATTAGCCGTTTTAACTCGAAAATCGCTAAAAATCCTTAATTTTGCGCACTCTTTTGGGCCAATGGGGGCCCCCGCTCCCCCTAAATCCGCCCCTGTTCTCCAGTGCGCGGAGCTCGTTGAGAAAAACTCAAAAAACACCATCATTTTTGCCTGTTTACAAGTAATGTGTCTGAGACATCTGACTTCAAAATTCTAGCCCATCCCCAATTCGAAAGGAATGTTGCATCACATACATGTTTGCCTACTTTTTCCATAAATTGCCTGTTATAACCTGAAAATGCTACAATATTCCTCTCTTATCTGACCCGAGAAGGTTCTGATTATTCGAAAACCTTTTGAAGCGGACCACACTGCCGCTTTCAGTTTACGAATTTAATTTTTGGCGATTTTTTAAGTTGTTTTTGTATAGAGATCATTGAAAAGATCGAAACCATACATACATGATCTTGGGGGAGGGGGAGAAAAATTTTCACCCCCCCCACAAAATATTTTCACCCCTTCCCCCAGAATTGGCGATTCTGCGAAAATCCCCAAAAATTTTCTATAAAGTTGTAGAAAAGATGTTTTTGTATAAGGAGCATTGAAAAGATCGAAACCATACATGATCTTGGGGAGGGAGAGACAAATTTTCACCCCCCACAAAATATTTCACCCCTTCCCCCAGAATTAGCGATTCTGCGAAAGTCCCCAAAAATTTTCTATAAATTTGTAGGAAAGATGTTTTTTTAATGTTTTTTAAGCGTTTTTAGCTATCTATTTGCCCAAAAGTGCCAAATTTTCGGCCCTACGCGTCATTATTCTCATGTTTTGACCACATTTTGTTAAATTTGTTCCGATTTTTTTAAAATTTTTTTGTATTTATGCACTAGAAAGGTGGAGCATCGTCAGAAACGCCGAAAAACGATGTTTTCGACGCGTACCTACCGTTTTAGGACCAAAAAAGGCACTTTATAATTTCAACCCCCCCCCAGAACTCCCATGCTGTCCATGCATGAGCGATGCCCAACCAAAGTCGGTTGTTACACCCGAGTCAGAAGTTTTTACCCCCCCCCTCGTCCGATTTTCCCAAACTTGAGTTTTTGGCCATTTGAGGTGTTATTCTGCCATTTTAGCCGAAAATCGGAGATCATTACTACCATTCCTAAAATAATCCGACTACCTCCGCTCATAATTTTGAGCTCTTACACGTCTGCCATGAATGCAGATAGTCAGGGTCGGCGAGGGAAGGGGGTTCAAATCACAGACGGCCATACCGGCAAATTTAGTGTTGATGATTTTTTTGCTATTTAATTGACGAAAATAGTCAAAATAGCTTATAAAACGCATTTCTCATGCTGATGCCGCATTTTTTACGCATTTTTGATCCGTTTTAATGCATTATGTCGCTTTTAACACAAAAAATGCAGAAATTGATCAACTGCCAGAAAATTCTTAACCCCCCCCGATTTAAAATAAAAAATTGAATTTTTTGGCCGTTTTTAGGCGTTTTCAGCCGAAAATTAAGGGTAATTTACCCCCCCCCTAAAATGGCCGGGACCCCATAAATTTCGAGCAGTTACATGTATGCCCGTCCGCTCATTATATACAAACGCCGCACCTGTTCGTCGATCAAGAGCACCGAATCGGCGGCGGCGTCGTCGGTCGACGACAACGACGACGAAAAAGACGTCATGACCGACGACGACGATGACGTCATCGCCGCCATCGAGTCGACGAAGCCCGACGACGACGACGTCAGAGAGTCGGCGCGTCGCGTCGGCGGCGGACGAGCGGCGCCGGCGATGACGTCATCGCGATGGCTCAGCGACTTGCGGATTGGCGCGGCGGCGGCGGCGGCCGACGCTGCCGTCGTCAATCTCAACGCGCTCATGTCGAGCGATTGCGGCGGCGGCAAACGCAACGCGGGCGGCGGACGACGTTGCTGATCGTCCGAGTGACGCCGGCGTTCGAACAGCGAAGGCGGCGGCGGCGGTGACAAAGGCGCGACGACTCCGCTCGGTCGACGACGATAGTTATTACTATAGTCGAGACTCGAAGATTTGAAATTCGCCAGGCAGACGGCGCTGCGATCGGCGAGCGACGTTTGCCTAGTCGGAATATGATTGGTCGGCGACGTCGACCGGCGATCGGCTGGACTCGTCGTTCGCTGATTGGTCGGATTACAGTGGCACAAATGCGGGTAGCGTGTATAAAAGGGTTCGATACCACCTAGTGCGAAAAAAGGAGTTGGCAATTCGATCAACTTTGGATAAAAATTCGAAAGAGTGAACAAGAAAAATAACGAACTCTACCTAAACGCAAGCTTTATTATTTCACCTTAGAAAAACATTAGGTTCCCTCATAATTTTACTTTTATGAAATCGGATAAACAAATAAACATTACTGCTGACTATAGGTAACAACTTTGGCCTGATCCGCTTCCCTCATTATCATTATAAACCTGCAATGTGAAGGGTAAGTAATCCTGCGAAAAGCGCTAAAGTATATCAATTAAGCGTGAAGTGTAATAATGGGTATGATTGATATTATAAGACGAATATTTTTTATGTCATATTCGTCCCTATTAGCGTAGTTCCCTCATGTACACCTGGCAAATATGTTTAGATTATGATCCAAAAATGCCGCTTTTATTTGATAGAAGACGTTTTCGGACTGAACACAACACGCTGCGTTGAAATTTACCAAGAAAATTTAACAAAGACGGTAACAACCACTTTTTGCATTTATTGCAAGGGGCGGATTTGAAGGTGGGAGGGAGGGGGGGGCGGCCGCCCCTCCCATTGTCCAAAAATATTCGGCGAGATAAAGAATGGATATGTAATTTGCAATGAGTTTTGGCCGTCAGTGATCATAGTTTCTTAAAATTTACCGGCGTTTCGCGCCGGATAATAAATATTAATGAGATTTGTTTATTCTCTTTGCGAACTGGAAGCCATTTTTCGCTCATGGAATAGCTTCCACAACGATTTCAAGAGCAGAAACAGCTAGTTCAGCATAGATTTCTTCTATTTTCAAGCAAAACTTTTGAAAAATTTTCGGCGTTCGGCGTCAAATGCTACAAATACAAGAAATTGAGCACTAAAAACTTGTCAAAAGTTTAAAATTTTTCTAAAAAAAGGTTGCGATAAAAATGGGGATATTTTCTACAAAAAGATGGGAAGCATAAAATCGGTAAAACTGAAAAAGACAGCTCAGCTTTCGTTGGAGAAAATGCGCGACAAACAGTCAAAAATCCACGCGAAATAAGGCAGGGCCACCAAAAGATACGCAATAGCGAAAAAATACAGTAGATACATGATACCTGTACAAGGTGTAAACAAGTTTATATGATAAAAAGTCAGGCTGAAAGAATTGAAATCAAATGCGACGAATTGAAACATAAAGCAATGATTTTCTGACCCTACTAACAGCAGCGTTACACTTATTATATAAGCCAAGCCATGCGCATTTATTAAGCATAGCTTAGAAGATAGGCCGTAATTAATGACGCACGAACGTAAACCAGGTAGGCGTTGCTAGAATGTCGGATAAATACGCATGTCGTAGTTACAAATCAAAATTGTCACAAGGAGGCGTAAAATTTAATTTACCACATGCTCGGGAATCATAGTTTAGGCTTTCAAACGGCTCATTAGCTGACTGCGTTAACGAGGCGACGTACGCATAAATACATAATTTTAAATTAGCTGGCATTCAGACTAGCGTAACACCAACGCTAGATGAATAAATAGAAACGTTACTACTGGTCGATTCTAAACGAATTTCAGTGACTAACCGATGATCTAGAATTAATGATTTTCCATTCTCAAACATCCAAAAGCTAGTAGGACAGCAAATATAAGGCTAGCACATGGGCTTCTTTGGTGCTGTGACGAGCTGTCGTGCCTAAGCGTAAATTAGGCGTAATTTAGTTATCCGAGAAGGGCGTGCGAATGATACAAAAAATGTCAAAATGTCAAAAAATTCTGCACCGGTTCATTCAAGGAGCTTTACATTCGTTTGAATGGAGAGTGGGGTAAAGACGTTGTAAAGTCCCGGATGGCTTTTTATAGGATTGGTGTCAGAAATTGTAATTAGCGAAAACGAAAATCCAGGAGTAAAAAACGATGTTTATGGCGAAAAATGCTGTTTTGCGCGTAAAGAGCAATTATCAATCACCTTTTTTGACCGTTTGCGTGGGCAAGAGCTGGGGTGCAGAGAGCCCCCTCCCTTACGAGAATCCTGAAACCACCGCCATGGGACCGAGTAAGCTTCCACTAATCGGCATCCACAAGACTTGGTCAACGTCGAGTCTATATTATATTAAGAATGTTCACATAAGGTCTTGCCTGGCCCCAGCACACAGTTGACAGCTGGAGCCATCATTATATTTCAAAATATTGAGGGCTTTGCATAATAAATATATAAGCAACTGCTCTTTAAGGCAAGATATCACGCGAGGAATACAAAAATGATGATTCACTAGGCTACTAACATGGGAACCACAAGCAAAAAAAAGAAAAACAATCCGCTAAACGTAAGTTTACGATAAATACAATCGGCAGCTGTGTAAGCTGGCTGGACACTGACAACTTAAAACTTAGTTATGTACGTATAACCATGCGTCGATTCAGCAAAGGTGATTCAGTACAAAATCGTGAGAAACTAAGTTACATCACATGATTTGGCGACCTAGAACATGGATTTAACGCACGTATTTTGTGAATATGATTAATGATCTTAGGGTTCTCATCCATCCACCCACCCCGAAGCTTTTTTACCCATAGAATCCACGATTTTCCTAAAAATTCGCAGAAAAAGTGCAGTTTAAGCTCTTTTAGCGATCGTTCGGCTCAAAAGTGTTAAATTTTCGGCGCTTCGCGCCACATAAACTCATTTTTGGACTATAATTTGTTCAATTTATTCAATTTTTTGGTATTTATGATTTTGCAATCTAGTCATCGCCAGAAAAGCCGAAAAATGATATTCTTGACGTCCATCCGTTTTTGAGCCCAAAAGAGGCATTTCAAATAAATTATTTTGGATTAATGTCCCCATGCTCTATTCGTATATTGAACAGGAAAAATGTTGCCAAACACAAAAAGTTTGACAATTATGTCGAAGACAATTGATTTAAAGACACGCAAATAAGCTAAATTTGTAAATTTTGGCCAAGAAAAAGGCTCTCTTTATTTTAACGAAAATTATACTTTCGAAAATGATATTACATATCACAGATTCACAGCAATGCCGGCATGAGGGGTCAGCTAGTCTCAAGGGAGTCAACATATTCGCGAGCTCTTCTGAAATGAAAGGCCTCAAAAGTAGGTAAAGATTGGAATAAAGTAAAAACTAGCAGAATTGACAGCATCTAATCGTTTAGAAAATTTTACAGAAAAGTTTAAAATTTTCTCCGCTTTGGCCTCAATTAATCCTGATTTTTCCTAAAATAATATGCGTTTTGTCCTCTCAGAGGTCTAGTATCTAAGAGTGGTCAGCTAGAGTATCTTTTTAAAGCCAAAATAGCGTCAAAAACTGGTACAAATGCTATACAGCGTGAAAACTACGCTAATCACATGATCAAGTTCGAGCATTCCTGGTAGAAGATTTTTTCATATTACTTGACTTCCATTACTTCATTTTGGGCTTCCGACCATAGCTGGCCAGCATGGCCAGTCTGAGGGTTGGCCAGTCTGGTTGATATGACCCAATTTTTGGGTCATATCAACACACAAGTCCAGGGACTCCTCCCTCACATTTTGGAAAATCGGGTATATACTGCTTAGGGAAACATAAGCTGCTGCTTCGAAAATTCTGATTTTATTGTAATATAATGCCGCTCAGTTATCCCAATTTTCAGTTATATAACAGATCAGTTTACTGCAAAAGGATTTATTTTTGTACAGCCGTAAGCTTGCTGTCAATTGCATGCCACATACAGAAAATTACTATTGTCAACGTATAAAATGCAAACAAACTAGAATATGTAGACATTTTTTCCGCGAAAATGTATTTCGAAGTAAAATTTATCTATCTAGCTGCCGATGTCAAAAAATGACATTTCAAGATGCTTACATAGATAAGAATGTCATCATATTACATAGAAATATCATCCTTTTAAAATGCATGTTGAGGCCTCCATTTACTATTCGCCTGATTATGGCTCCCTCTGGCCGTCAGAAGCTTGCCCATGCACACCAATGCATTTAAAGCATTTTTAAAGAAAATTTTTCATTTAAATTAGTTTGTAATTTTCGTTTTGCCTCATTTTTCAGAAAATGTTCCAATTTTTCATTCATCCAGGGGTACAGATCCACAAAAGTCCCATGCGCGTCACCGGTTCGTACAACAGGATGTTTTAGTGGCACACTTGACGACGCAAATGCTGTACTTCACTCGCCGTAAAAGCGCGAAAACATAAATTAAAGCTAGCAACGAATCGCGCAATAATCGAGCGTCCATTCAAAATCTTATCGCGCGATCAAATTCAAGCTAATCGCATTAGCTATTAACGAATCTCGCGTCATAGGCAAGCGCCCATTCATAAGCTTATCACACAATAGCACGATAGCTTATTCACATTAGCTATTTACGAAGCTAGGTAATAACTGCTTGCGTTAGCTAGAGCCCTAATTTCGTTCGATTCGTTCGAGCGACCCACTCGTACGCCCGTTCATCTTCAGCTTACGCGACTATGTAGAGTTTTTTTCGAGTAAAAATATATTAAATCGTCGGAATACATTATGACGAGGAAGGCGTACGACGGGCGAGAAAACTGAGTAATCGAGCGGAATTGTCAAGCGCCACCCCTCAAAAGACAAAATGGCAGGAATTAATGAAAATTGTATTTGAGTAATTCCATCAATGGAGCACAATCTCAAATTATTTTGGGCGTAGGCGCGCTTGTTTGTTTGCTGAGTGAATAAGCCGAGCGCGAAGATTCAACAAGGGTGTTAATTTGAGATCAGATCGAGCGATTAAATAGAAATGTAGCTCGTAAATATTATTGATTTATTTGTTTATTTTCGTTTTAATCGCTTATCGACGATTATAGCCCAGTTTTTACAGTTGCGAAATAATTAACAGCAGCCGAGTACTTGAAACTATTCATTATTTTTATATTTTTTATTTCACTCGTATCTTATTTTTATATTTTTCATGTTTTTTATATTTTATATTATTTTTATATTTTCACATATTTTTATTAGGGAATGCCCCGGCAACGGGGCCGGGACCAAGCTGTTATGCACACAATGCATTTATATGTATACATTAGAAATTATTGATATTCTCTGCAACAGTGCACATTAATTAATACAAGTACGAGTGAGTGAGAAAAA
The DNA here is from genome assembly GCA_036768485.1 of Mermis nigrescens. Taxonomy (NCBI): domain Eukaryota; kingdom Metazoa; phylum Nematoda; class Enoplea; order Mermithida; family Mermithidae; genus Mermis; species Mermis nigrescens. The sequence goes on along the minus strand of JAVLUZ010000753.1, from coordinate 47,590 downwards.
GGAATTAATTAAAGGCTCCGCATCGTACGAAGGCACTGAATTAAAAACTGGAGGAATAAGAAAAACGCTTTGAGAGGCACAAATAATCCTATCGATCCTGAATGGAGTCTTTCACTCAAAATCGGTCGACTCACAACCATACGTGGGCAGCAAGAAAATTCTGGGGGGTGCAAGACTTTTTGAAGGTCAAAAAATGGCCTTAAAAATGGTGGTATGGCGATAAAAACACCATTTTTCGACGTTTCTCATCAAGCACTATCAATTGGCATCAAAAAATTGCGAAAAAAACGAAAAAAACGCCCATATTTGCTCACAACCCCTCATAGCCAGAACAAATTTGACTCACCGCGATTTTGGAGAAAAATCGAATTTTTTGGCCCTTTTTATGTGTTTTGGGCGTCCTTGGCCAGAAATTCAAGGTCATTCACCCCCTCCCAACAAAATGACCGGGGACCCCCCCCCCCGAAATTTCGGAACGTTACATGTATGCCACGAAGGGTCTAAAATCCTAAGTAAAATTGATAAAAACAGATTGGTTTTAGAAGAGAATCTGGAATTTCTAAAGATTGACAAAACATACCCGATCAAAAGGCTTTATATATATATAGGTACTTTCGAACTAATTTGAACCAAAACATAAGTAAAAACGCTCAGAACAAAACGTTTTATATCCACAATACTTGTGAAACATTAAAAACTATTGAAGAGGGGGTTGGGGTAAAAACCTTTCCCGAGAGTGAAACCTCTGGGATCATGTAGGTATACATGGACATGATCAGACATACAGCATGACAATTCAGGAAGGAGGTGCCATCAAAAAATCTTCTTAAGTGCTGTTCTGGGCAGAACAACGCTTGATCGCGTCAAAACACCTATTTTAGGCGTTTCTGACAATGCTCTATCTTTCAAAAACGTAAAAATACAAAAACTTAGAAAGAATTCGAATAAATCGAACAACTTATAGTCGTAAGATGAGTAATGACACGAAACTCGGAAGGTTTGACACTTTTGAGCGAGCATTAAGCAGACAGCTAAAAACGCTTACAACAACACTTTTTGACGATTCTTATTCAAAAATTGCAAATTCTGGGTGGAGGAATTTCAGGCAGGTTAAAACCTACGTGGGGAGTGAAACCTCCCTCCCCAAAACCCCATCCCCAAATCTTGTATATATGGCACGACTTAAGTTCAAACGGAACTTATACTGAGAAAAATAGGAAAGTAGCAGCGCAAATAAATCCAGAAATACATTTTCATTTAAAAAAACAGATTGGGCCAACGACTCGATTAATCAAAGGCGCAATTTTTAGAAATCACATTTTTAAGTGCACGTTTTGACGGATTGACTGAACATAAAATCCGCAATACTTATTTAAATGCTTTATGACTCTTCCAACAGTCAAACCGAGCGCATTAATAAAATTTTAGTCTTTGATACTCGCCGCCACATTGTCTGCTGCCATTTTTCGGCGAAAATAGAAAAAATTCCGAGAGAAACAGGAGCGGATGATATAAAATTTAGAAATGCAGTAAAGAAATGACAATATTAAGCAGACCATTTTACTTAATAATCCTATCCACACATTTCGGTTACTATTGTGGCAAGTTTCGCTCGTTAATTTTAACGAAAATCATATAAATAAACGCGGTGCTTGAAAGAGTGCGGCGAGTTTATGAGGCGAAATTTAGTCAAAAACGAAAAAAACACGAAAGTGGCCAATAAAACTGTTATGAGCCCATCAAAGAAAACAAAAAAACGAGCATTAAAATCGGAGAGAAGCTTAAATGCAATGTTTGAAAGACGCGGAGAAGCTTAAAACTTTTTTCAAGCCGAATCTATCCGATTAGACCAGCATTTATTAACACTGAGCAATGACCACAGGCGATAAAAGCTCTTTATTAGCTAAGCTTGCTAATCGCAAAGAACAAATTTCCAGAATTTCGCATGATTCAGGGGCTAGTAAAGCATTAAATTTATTCTTCTTATTGGTTTTCGGTCGAAGAAGCACGGACGGTGTTATTCATGCATTTGTTTGAAGGGGAGCGTTTGGAGCATAGGTGCACAAGGTCAAGGTTCAAGGTGGGCAGGGGGTAAAATCCCAGAAATCTAAGCCAGTCATTTTAGTGTTTAAGATTTTTTTTGCTAATTGATTATAATGGCACAATTAACACAAAAAGGCGTTTTTCTCAGTAATACCTACCGCTCTTATAAAACATTTTTAGTATATATTTTAACTGCATTACATCGCTTTTAATAGTTAAAATATAGGAATTGATCATTGGGGGTTGGCGCTGTTTGAGCAGAAAACATATAAGTTTTCCGGAATGATGTTGAAATTATTGCTGTTTTTGTCTTAAAAAATGATGCAAAAAGCGTTCCACAAGCTCGAAATAGCCGGACGGTACCTGCCTGACTAACCCTTCAGTGCGGGGAGGGTAATCCCCATACATGTAACATGGGGGAAAGAGAAATTCCCCGCCCTAAGTCGGACGTCCCCCATCCCCCGCAAAGCCAGAAATGTTTGACCCCCGATTCTGGAAAAATTGAATTTTTAGGTCGTTTTTAGGCGTTTGTTTGGCCGTTTTTGGCCAAAAATTGGAAGCCACGCCCCTAAAAATGGCCGGAAACTCCCACCCCCAAATTTCGAGCCATCAAATGTATGATAATACCCCCATCACCAGGACGGCCACCCTGGACAGTACCTAATCGGCGCATTAACGCTTCTTAAAATTTAATTCGTAAACACTCCTGGTATTTATAAGTAGACTGGATTAGCGTCCGTCAATCGCATTCCGAATTTAGTTCGATTTTGAAATACAAATCATTTCAGCTTCGATTACATTCATTAGTGAAGCTGTGCAATATTATATACTTAATTCAGGACGAAACAGCATTGCATCAGACAGATAGTGGGTTGTGAGTAAAAAATGCGTACCTACCCGTATATTCAACAATGTTTATTCTAATATACAAAAAAATTATATTTCTACAAACATTTTCGAATGTATTTACATGTAAGTACAAAATGCGTAAAAAACCTGTGGCTTGATTAACGTCCGAGAAACCGCCTACTACATGCAATCTTCACGTGATTCAAACAGACTTCCGCTTTTACTATAATATCTTTGAAAAAACCAAAAATAAAGAGAAAAGAGACTGAACCAGACGTGCATGCATATGGAGGTTTGGGCTCTACAAGACACCGATAATGGAAAAATGAGATATTTTGGAAAATAACGCGAAAAGTACAGAAATTGATTCGGATCAAAAAATTTATGCAAAACTCATCAAAACTGACCAGAAATTGTGGATTACGATAGGTTTTACGTTGTTAGCATTTGTATTAGGTATCAGATTTTGAGGACTATTCGCTAAAATAGCTCTCTAGCTGAACTCCAGTCTGGCCATGCTGCACATCGCTAAGATAGCAGCAAATGTGCACAGCGAAAAGGAATGAGGTGTGTGTCCAAACTGTTGTTTTGGAAGCAACTCAGTCACCAGAAAAAAGTCAACACAGACGAGATGTAATTTAATTTCCAGTATTGAAAAAATCAAAAACTACGCGATCCATCCAAAAACCAAATTTTATCTCTATAAACGACGAATATGCGGCATTTTTCCGGAAAAGAACTTCTGACACAAGGCTTATAAAACTATATTATAATAACCGCGAGGAATTTTCCGAAAAAAATTTATATTCAACCTGTCTTTGAATCAGATGGACGTAAAAACATACTTGCCCTAGAAAATAAGGAACAGCTGAAAATACACTAAACAGACATTTAAGTGACAAATAATTTCTACAGTATGACGTTTGAGAGCAGACCCGGTGAAACCTTACATAAAGCCAAATATCACACGTACAAACACAGCCTAATGACCACAATTTTTTGAATATTACATAATAGCGGAAGAGTGCACTTATATATTTTGCAATTTACGGAGAGAACGATTCGCGGCGATTGGCGGAAGTTGGATTAATTGTGAAAAATGGACCATCGCATGCACGCAAATCATGCGTGAGCGTTCCCACGAGCCATTATTCGTGAGCAACTTGATTACTTCGAAAAAATTTCGACAAAAAAAACAGAATCGACCGATTAAGGCAAAAATAACCATCTTTGTCCACAGGATTTTCTTGCATAAAGTGAAAAATCGGAATAAATGCACAATTGGTAAAAATACAAGATAGTGATGATTTTGCGAAGCGAAAAGGAATAATGCAATGCTGAAAATTCCAGAAATCTATGGGTGGAACAAAGGGTAGGTGTACAGAGACGTGTCAAACACGGGCATAGCTAACGTATAAAACGGGTGAAATACTTGAAATTTCGGAAATTTAGGTAAATTATATTTGGGAAAGGTATTTTTTGAAAGAAAAAATTCTATTCATTATTGTTCATAGTTTCGATAGGGAAGGCCGTTTACGATGATAAACTCTATTTTTTTCAGTTCAGCGTAAATACTGATTAAAAAAATTCTATTCGATATAATGCATTTTGAAATTCAATTTTATTTTAAGCTAATGTAAAAAAGGCATTCAAGAGCCTAAAGTACGTGCGCCCAAATTGATAAGAAAACCTGAAGAAGACCATTCCATGCCCATCCATATATATAACAGGCCTAAACGGGCTGATCAAAAACAAAAATTAGCGGAAATAATTTAAAGTCAAAACCAAAGTCAAAAGCACACATGCACAGCGTGAAAATTCTGGGGGGGGGTGAAATTTTAAAGTGTTTTTTGGGCCTATAAAAGAACAAAATATACTTAAAACATGAGTATATGGCAGCCGAAAATTTGATACTTTTGAGCAATTAGATAGCTAAAAACACTTAAAAAAGCACCTTTTATGTGAATTTTCAGGGAAAATTTTGAAAAATCGAGAATTCTAGGGGGAAGTAAAAAAATTTCTGAAGGGTTTAACCCCCCCAAACCCCCGTGATCATGTATGGTCAAAACACGTCGTTTTTTACACAATTTTCGCCAGATTAACTTCGTAGAGCGATCAACCAATCTTCTAGAGCCCATAAACGGGTTGATATTTTGGCAACTGCATATAGTATGAACCAAACTCATATTTTAAACGAAAAACGAATATTAAAACTTACGATCACCAATTATATACCACTCGAGTATTCATGCAACAGGGAGGATAGAGGATCCAGAATTAAAATCTGTGCCCTACTTAACCCCCTCCCCAGACCAATTTTTGGTAGCCATTTTCGGCCGAAAATCGAGGATCATTTACCCCTCTTCCCACCCAGAAATTGGCCGGCTATTCCCATATTTCAAGCTGTTGTATGTCTTAAAACGACAGATCGCATTCCCCTTTAGTCATCCTTGCCTCATCCAGTTAAGGCAAGGAAAGATAAACGAGACAAAATATCAAAAACTAGGCAATGTATGAAACACAGTTGCATAAATTATTCGATAAATTCAACATCTCGTTATTAGCCAATCGACAGAATTACGTGTTTTTATCCATATTTCTGCTATCTCATGTTATTATATGCAGTATAAATAGTGCAGATAACCACTTAATTGTAAAAACAACATTTTAAAAGCGTTAGGCAATATAGGACCTGTTTTTTCAAACTGTAAAACAAGCCAGTCTGCATTCACGTTATCAGGTTACGAAACAGACATTAATCATCAAAATGAAAGACTAGGTCATTTTTAGCATGCATGAATAAGGCTATCAAATGAATAAGGGTCTCTGCGTAACACTTCGGTCTCAAAATAAATAATAGTAAAATTATTCAGAAAGAGCCTGTGATCCAAGCGAAAAAACTAGCAGACTCAGATACGTTTGCATCAGGAAAAATATAAAATGAGATTATAGACATCAGAAGACTTTTTGTGTTCCTGAAATAAGACCAAACGAGCTAAAAAATATTCCATAGAATATTAACTAGAATATCAAAATAGAAGGAATTGCCAGACTATAAAGGAAGTAGGTAATTAAAAAATCGAAGAAACGAGTAGTTAAATTTAACCGACGTGATTGGTCATATTTTTTAGGGAATTATACACTTCGGCGTACTATTTTCTTTGGAATTAAAATTCTTATATCGATTCTATATAACACACATTTTGCATCATTATCAGAGTGCTGACTCGGCTTAATTAGAAATATAATCTAAATTGGTCTAGAAAATCAACATATCAAGTTCCAACCAGTTTTTACACTTTTCCAGACCTTTGAAAAGCCTGTTCAGCTCTTTGGCTTACTTTCCGTGAAATTCAGAGAAGAAAACGAATCACCGGCGAACTTAAATGCGAAACATTGCCGGTGAAAAGATTATCATCGAAGACTAAGAGTGATTAAGCTATCACGTCGTCCAACGTCCACAGGAACAAACGTTGCTAAAAATGGCATATTTTATGCGCGTGACGCGCTCAAAATCAACGGAAACGGCTTTTTTATCTAATTTATGCGTTCGTAAGTTCGATTAAGCAGGAAGAATGGGCCAATCGAGCAAACAAAAAAGGTCGAAAATTCATTCCTTTCTCAAACCGGTTCCTAACGTCATTAGACAAAGCTAAGTACGCATGCACACTGCGGGGAATGGCAGATGACGCCCATCTTAACAGGACTTCCGATAGCATACCCCCTTCCCCTCAGGTCTTTTTGGGACAAAAACGATTGTTTTAACCACGACAAGAGTCAAACAGTAGAATTTCAATAGCAATATATTTATTGTTCGAGCAGCAGACGGTCCAATTTATTTCTCTAGCCAGATCTTACATGCACAAAGGGGTGAGGCAGACATACAACAGGGGGATGGGAGATCCCCACCCATAGTTGGTCGTTCCCCAACCGCCAGAGCCAGAAAATTTTTGACGCCCCCACTTTTGTAAAAAGTTGAATTTTTTGGACGTTTAAAGATGTTTTTGGCCGTTTTTATCCGAAAAGTTTAGGTCATGCAGCCCCCATCCAAAGACTGGGGAACCCCTACCTAAAATTTCGAGCCTTTACATGAATGGGTTAAGGAGTATAACGCCCACCATAAATGTAACTGCTCAAAATTAGGGGGTCCCGGCCATTTTTAGGGAAGGGTGAATGACCTTCATTGGCCAAAAGGGCCAAAAAACGCCTAAAAACAAACAGAAAACCTTTTTCTCAAAAAATCGAGGGTCGGGGTCAAAAATTTTCTGGCTTTGGGGGAAGGGGCTGGGGAAGTCCGACTTTGGGTGGGGGTTCCACTTATCCCCTTGTTACATGTATGTCCACTCCGCTGAAGGGTCAACCAGACAAGTATATACTGTCCGACCATTTTAAGCTGACAGAACGATTTCTGAATGAGGACAAAAGCATTATTATTTTTAAAAAAATAATAATGATGATTTTGATGATGATGAAAATGATGATGATGAGATGAAAATGATGATTGATGATTTTTGGAAAAAAATGACATGACAATGACATGACAAAATGACATGACTAATGAAGTGATTTTTGGAAAATGATGAAAAAATGAAGATGAAAAAAATGATGACCCGACATGACATGACAAAATGAAAATTACTCACCCCAATTTTCGGAAAAAAATCGGATTTTTTGGCCGTTTTTAGGCGTTTTTGGCCGCAAATTAGAGATCATTCACCCCCCCCCTAAAAATGGCCGGGACCCCCCAAATTTCGAGCCCTTACATGTATGATGAGAACATAAAGAGAATTCCGCAAAAAGTGGAAAAAATCGAGCAAATTGCGCAAAACATAGTCAAACAACGAGTGTATGTCGCGAAGTGCCGGAAATTCGAAGCTTTGGAATCGGAAGATCGCTGAAAAACTGCAGCTTCCCAACGATTTTGAAAAAATCAAAAATGCCTTCTCGGGGCTGAAAAAATATCTGGGCGGAAGAGGTGGGGGCTAAAGCTTTCTGGGCAGGGTGTTGAAAAACCGAAGACCATGTATGTACACGATTAAACTTACATGCACGTCGTCGTCGATCAAACTGCGGTCAAAAAACCAACCGAGTAATAACAAGGTTGACGCGTGATACGATGATAAATTGCCAAAAAATACAATTATGCCGCATAGCGCGTATCGAACGAATTGAAACAAACAACAATGGAAAAAGCGCAGCAGATCCGGCTATTTTATTTAATTAATGGATTCGAGTACGTTGCGTAGAAGAAGGAAAGAGAGCAAATAATGAGAATTTCCGGAAATTGTATCCGGCGACGTGCAATTCACGAAACGCCCACTGCACCCATTCCATTCATTACACGAATCACATATATGCCTAGCACACGATGAATGAACCAACCTCGCGTCGCTGTCGTAATTGCATATTCACGAGATATACATACCTTGCTTTACTGCGTCGTTTCGTATCGCGCTGAATAAATACGCGGCTTATAGCGCGATATCTACGGGTTTCCGGCGCAGCTATGCTAAAGCATAGGCGGTGGGGGTTTATCGGCTCTATTTGCGGTCCGCGCGTGGGCGCGATTGATTTTTTTGACGGAAATTGCATTAGCTGCGGCCCAAGGCAAATAGGAATGAATGAACGAGTGAATGAGTGCAGAGTAAGCCGGCGAAAAACAAGCCAAATTTTGACGGAAGAACGAGTATATCAGACGTTTTTTGCTAGGCAGATCATAACACCGGAAATGAATTTGCATGAGCTGCCTGCATGTGCAAGGCAAACACGGATGAGTGAATGAGCGCAGAATGAGCCGGGAAACACCAGCCAAATTTTGGCGGAAGGAGTACATCAGAAGTTTTTTCCGGACAGGTCATAATACCGAAAATGAATTTGCATCGGCTGCATATGCGAGGTAAATATGAATAAATGGATGAAAGAGTGAATAAATGCGAGATAAGCTGTAAAAACCGGCCAAATTTTGGCGGAGGAACGGCTGTGACAGAGGTGTTTTCCGGACAGGTCATCATATACCGGAAATGACATTCCATCAACTGCATGAGCAAGGCAAACATAAATGAATTAACGAATGAACAAATGCAAAATAAGTCGAAGAAAACCGGCCAAATTTTGGCAAAAGAAAGAGTATAGTAGAGGTTTTTTCGGGCTGATCATCATACCGGAAATAAAATTGATTTAGCTGCATATGCAGGGCAAATATAAATAAATGAATGCAAAGTAAGCAAGTCCAAATTGTGGCGGAAGGAAGAACGTAACAGTTGTTCTTCGAGCAGCACTCTTTCATACCGTAAATAAATTTTCATTGGCTGCATGCACTAAGCAAATAAAAGCGAGTGAATCGATGAATGAATGAATGAGTATAAGATAAGTTGGAAAAAACCAGCCAAACTTCAGAGGAAGAAGGACTGTAACTGGTTTTTTTCAGACAGTTCTTTATACTTAAAATGGAATCGTATTAGCTGCGCGCAATATAAAGACGCGCTACCGGATGAATGAATGCGAAATAAGCCAGAAAAAACCTAAGGCAAATTTCGGCGGAAGGACGAAACGATTGAATGGACGGAAAAACGGAGATTTTTTTTGGGCATGGCCACATTGTAAATAATAAGTCGGGCCAAAGCGCCAGCTAAACATTCATCAAAGTATCGAAAGGGGGTTTTCGCTTGTACGTACGTCTCATCAATGAATCGACGAGCAAAAATATAATGCTGCTACGCGAACGGACTTCTTATCTTTGAAGCCGAAATGTACGAGACATTGTATTTGACATAATTCGAAGGTAAACACGAAAAATAAAAAAACCGGAACATTTTGACCTGAAGTTAATCAATCGATTGTGTCTACAAACGAAGCAATAAGCAAACGGCGCATGTAAAGCTTGCGCTAACTACTTTTGGCAACCAGGGTTGCCAAGTTGGAGCCCCCACCCATTTCAGGGTTTTTTGAGGCCGTTGAAGGCATTTTTTAGCGATTGAGGTTTTTTACGCCTCTGCTTAAATATTGGTTGGGGTTTTTTAGGCAATTGATGTTAGAATTGCGGGTTTTTTGACAAGAGCACTTGGCAACCTTGTTGACCACGTATTGCAATATAGAATAACTGACAAGCTATCGTATTAATGAGAGACTAGATCAGTAGTTTTTGTGAATGGGTCGCTTCGCTCCCATTTGCAAAAAAAGACAGGTATAAATCATAACCAACAAGTATTTTGATTCACCATGCACACCAAAATTTAAAATTTCAGCTCAACAAATTTCTTTAATCACTTTACAATAAATCGTGTCATCTAGCTCATTTTACTAAAGTATCTTGCTTTATTTTTCCACTCGCAAGACAATTAGAGGGTAAATCAAAGTGCACAAAGAAATTAATGAAAACTTATCCGCATTGTAAACAAACTCAAAAAGTTCCATGCAAGATTACGCGCCAGAAGTAGAGATATCTGAAATCGTGTCAGGATTTTCGACAGCCGAGCGTTTGCTGCTTTTATTCGATTTATATTGTATTGCACGTACAATGGTTTAGATCAACAACATTCAAAAGTCGGTATTTCGGCATGCTGCGAGCTCAGTTTCATTGATAAGTAATGTTTTTCAGAACCTTCCATTATTTTTTAACTCGTTTTTTAGCTGTTTTGGGTACCATTTCATGAATTTTTAGCAGTTTAATCGGAGTCGGAGGTTCAACAAACCCCAGGAGCCAGGTTTGAGGAGTAACATTTAAGCTGTGCTCTTATAAAGAGGCAAAAACCCTAAATTTCGCATTATGGATAGGTTTCGTTTAGGCTACTGTGTCTCAAAAATCAATCCGTGATTTGCCTTAAATTCTACAATAAAGTCAGTAGGGACATTACCAAGGAACGCTTGAAATCCAACCGACGCTTTGAGATATTAAGCAAAATGCAATTTGAAAGAAGCGGTTTTCTCACGGTTTTTGGCTACTTTACACTGTGATGTAAAGTGGTTTAAATTATCCGATAGAGCATCGAAAGTTACCCTCGACTGACGTTAAACATTTGCCCTACAACAAGTACCCAAGCCCCTAGAACCGTCATAACTTTTTCGACTGGGTCGTAGTTCCAGAATTTCAGTTGTTCAGTCGAGCCAATTTGATAATGATATTTGGAATCAGGGGCCCTGGAAACCCCGTGGAGAAAATTATGAAGAGCATCCCGTCAAATAGTAGAAACTTTTTTTCCACAGACGGACAGAACACAGACAAACTTCAAATTAATATTATAGAAGATAACGGATGGATAGGAAACTAATAAGAAATCAATTGAGAAATAGACTTCATAACTACGCACATAGGGAATTTCCGAACTATTGAGAAGAGAACGGTAATCCAAAAGATTCAACAGGATAAAACAACAAAAGAGTTTTAATCAATCCCGAAATGTTTTATTTTCTAAAAATCATAGAAAGCGGTTCTAGCGATTTTTTTTATAAGAAGTACAGCTACAAATCGTCTGACTGACAATACACGTCTGTCTGGCCCTCCAGCGGACGGCCCCACTCCACCCTCCTATAGACCAATCTATAAAATTGGTTAGCAGAAAAGGTTGATGAGCGGAAAAAAATCTATTTAGACACTGATTTTGATATTTAAAAAAAGAAATCAATTAAAATTTTCACGAAACGATTGTGGTCATTTATTTTCAACACACCACACTTCTCAGAGGACCGACCAGCCTTTCAAATTCCATGCTATAGCTATTGCCCAAATATGCCCATCACCCCTCCCTAATTTTATGTACAACACCGACAGAGGCCAAAGTTTACATAGGTAGTTAGGTAGTTGATACGCGATGCAACTTTCATAGACGATAGGTACATTGCATGGTAAATTTATCGAATCGAAACGAGATTTTAAACTTCCCCTCAAAACTCCTACGGCAATCAAAAAACATTCTTGAGATAAATTAAGCATAGAATAATCAACGATTTTTAAGCAGAATATTGATGTGTCAATCGATTAATACGTTTATACTTCCAACACATTTTGCACAGCATAACATAACAAGGAATAAAAACTGCACAAAAACGCATAAAATCGATTAAAAACAGCAGTCGCTGTGAATTTATTTTCAAAAATGTAGCACCACACGGATACGAAAAATATAACGAAACATTCTGCATGCGCGGTCAATCCGGTTCTGCGTCTGTTACTTAGAAATCCAGTCTTTTTTATTAAAGTTGCAACGCAGAAAAGCACTGGGCGTTTAAAGCACAGCGACAGATACGTATTGCTGCCACACAATAGCATTGCCTTAATTCTGGGGAGGGTTTGATGCTTAAAAATTTTTAATGTTCAATCTATTGCCGATATAAGGGCGAAAAGCATCATTTTCTTATTTTTCTCATCTAGCTCTATTTATTGGCATCCAATAATAGAGAAAAACGAAACGTTCTTTGAAAAATTTCATTCTGGGGATCCGGGCTCTGGCTAGGGTCTTTTTTGTACTCTGAACGACGCAAAAGATCCATATCGTAAAAAGATGCTGTTTAAGGGGTTTTCAGCGATTTTTTGGCTCCAAAGTATCAGAATTTTCGGCGCTTCACAAATATGCTCATTTTTCGACTAGATACATTCTGTTCAATGAACTCCATATTTTTTCAAAGTTTTGTTTACGTTTGTATATTCCGGAAAGAAATAGATTCATCAGAAACGTCAAAACTGGTGTGTTTGCAGCATAACCATCGTTTTTTAGCCCAGGAAAAATTTTGGTTCACCCCTGCCCAGAATTCGCATGCTATGCACGCCCGATAACTACCGTCGTAATTAATTTGGATCTAGTATACAATTTACCCACCAACGTTTTTAGCCGATCCATAATGTATTGTAATGTGTCATGTGTAATGTATAATGTGTAATATGAACACTTTACACATTACACATTACACACTACACATGACACATTACGCAATACACATTACACATAACACATTACATATTACACACTATACAAAAAAAGTTGGTGGGTAAATTGTATACTAGATCCATTAATTTTTTAGTCAGCCTGGAATAAGGGGCTTTCTTTCTTTATTCGAAGTAATTTTTGAAGTGGATTTTTTCAAAACATACAGACAGTCTCACAAAATACGATCGAGCATATCAATAGCCAAATTTACAACATAGGATGCAAATTTACGACGTACAAAAGGTCACTTTTAAAGTCTTGCTATTTGTCTTAGAATTTGTGATTAAAAATACGAAGGAATACGCGATAAATGGTAAGTACAACGATGTTTAAAGTAAAAGAATTCACCTGCGTCATATTCAAAATTTTTGGCCCAATCATCTGAACTTATATATACTATGACAGTGAATCATTGCGCATAATAAACTGGAAGACTCCACTTTTTATTTTTGGACGTATTACGAATGCATAATGAATATGCAACCCTTCACAGGCTGACCGTATCTGAATCTCATGACGGAATTCTGCGCGGAAACTCACCTAAAGTGACCAATTACTAGAGTTTGGCAAAAAAATGTTGATTGATATTTTGATTCTGCGACTACATTCACCATTTCATACTACTTTCATTCAATTTATTCTTTTTCGTTGCAAAAAGAATCAAAATTAGGTAAAAATTAAACATAGAAAAAAATATCTTTTCCTTTTAACATAATTTCATTCTCTAAAAAGATTATAATAATAAGTTGTATGCATATAAGGGTAATGATGCAGAGGCAGGTCATCCAAGTTCATCAATGTTTAGGAAATTTCGGCAAGACATAATCATGAGCGGTTTAAGACCCTTCGCTCAACCTCAGAAAAGCTTTTTCAACCATCGCCGGAAATTTTAGGCCTCTATTCCTAAACAATATAGGAAACATTCTATCTTAAGCATTTTTAGATTTCTTTAAAATTTAAGCGCATCGTCAGAGATGCAAAAAATGATTTTTTCATATTTATCTATCATTTTTGAGCACAAAAAGGCGCTTGATAAAAAGTTTTCCTATGACCCGCAGAGTGGCTAATGACTCCCGTAATAAGCAGGCTGACGAGCTATGATTTTAAATTTTCCATAAAATTCAAAAAAGCATACTGTTTTGAGCGTTTTTAGCTAATGTTTCTGGCCTAAAAGTACCAACTTTTCGGCGCTTCGCGTCGAACACCTAGTCATTTGTTGACTTTTTGACTATATTTTGTTAAATTTCACAAAATTATTAGGAAAATTTCTTACGTTTTAATGTTCTAGGAGGGAAGAGCATCGGCAGAAACGACGAGTTTTTGATGATTATTGGTCAAGTTTAAGCCCAAAAAAACGCACTTCGTACAAAATTATTGGGGTGGACGCCGGGCCATCTCCCAGAATCCCCATGCTGCACATATATGCCGAAGATCAACCCTTCTTAACAGCCTGCCTGCTTTACAGCATAAGTAAACTAGCAGCAAGTCACAGTCTATTTCAGGATAAAATTTGCGCCGGGGCAATTGGCGAAAATTCGTCGTTATATAAACATTGTATCACGTATCTTACGGGCTGCATTAACTAATTCGAAAATATTACGCCGGTGCCGTGCATAAGACAATAAGCGTATAAAAAAGGCATCATAAATCGAAGGATCGCATATAAATTTTATGGTAATTCAGCGAATAGATACGCTTAAACGAAAAGTTCATAAAAGTGATTAATAATAGCGCAAGAATGATTTTAAAATAGTCAGAAAAGAAAAAAGAGATGACACTTCCTAGCACGGACTCTACGTCGAAGCAGAAAAATTAAGCACTGTCGAAGTGTGAGAGAAAAAAGACAACATGTTCATCGTACGCTCTAAAGTCGTGAAGTGCTAAGTAAATTAATCTTAATCGTATTTGCCATTCTAATTATATAAACTAGGAGGCATAATGTGCAAGTTGCATCACGCTTTCAGGTCTTGAAGTCAGACAAATATATAGCAGCTCAAATTTTGGGTAGGTGTGGGGGTAGCCTAGCCAGCCAGGGGTAAATGACCTTCTTTTCTAATCAAAAATGGCAAAGAAGAGCCCGAAAATGACCGAAAAACACAAGTTGTTGTCAAAAGTCGGGATAAAAAATTTCTGACCTGCGGGATGGGGAGACTAACTTTGAGTGAGTAACCCTCCCCACCATACATGATCGCGAGGGATCTGAAATAGGGTAGGGGTTTCATTCACCGGAAAAGTTTTCACCCCCTCAGTGATTTTTTTGTACAAGGTCCGTTCGTACATGTACAAAGATGGTCCCCAAAAATCTTTGTACATTTTGTACACACAAATTTTTGGGTACTAAAATATGGTACAGTAGCGATTTTAGTGTTGTAAAAACAGAGTTGTTCGACTTTTGGTAGTGTATTTCAGCCAATTTCTGGGTCTCTAAAGGCAAAAATCACGAAGAATCGTCTTAACATGGTGTGAAGCGCCGAAAAGTTTGACATTTTTTCTTTTGAAATGCAATTTCTGTCGTTATAAGATATATATAGAACACACAAAATTACTCATTTCGGTACGAAGCGTCGAAAATTTTTGCGAATTTTAGTCCTTTTTTGCAATATTTGCCTTCCCAGAAATCTTTGTACATGTATAAACAAAGACGGTCCCAAAAAGTCTTTGTAACATCGGGAAAAATCTTTGCCGAATACAACAATACTGCCCCTTCCAGAATTTGCGATTTTCCAAAAGTTTTCAAAAAATTCGCAAGTACTTGTACTTAACTAGGTGTCTGCCCAAAAGTGTCAAATTTTCGGCGCTCGCGCTAAATTTTCATTTTATGCTAAATTTTCTTCAATTTATTCGAACTGATATTTTTCAAGAGGGCGATAAAAACAGAAAATTCCACGAATGAGGCGTCTAATTGGATCGAAATGCCTGAAAAATTTAAAAACAAAAAAGTATTTCATATTTTTTGGAAAGTCGAAAATTCTACGGTGAAAGTTTTTGCCGTAAGAGGCGACAGAACGCCCCAACGTTATGTGTTGTTTTAATTCTGCCATTCACATCAAAAAGGCGGTTTAAATATTTTGTCTGAAAATCATAAAGTCATGTATCTGTTCGCTAAAAAGTGTCAAGTTTTCGGTGCCATAAACTCATTTTTTTGACTATGTTCACTTTAAATTGATTATTTCAAAATTGTTTCATGCTTTTACGGTCTAGAGAGACCGAGCATGGTAAGAAATGCCAAAGAATGATGTTTTTGATGTAAATCTACACGCTTTTGAGCCCAAAAGGCACTTAAAAACTCCAAACCCCTTAAAATTCCCGTGCACGTGTGATACGGAGGGTTGACAGATTCAGAGGCGTCCAAATTCCGACATACGTTCTCCCCACAGATTACGTTAACCCCCCCCCAATTTAAATTGTTGGCACATTTTTTGCGATTTTTAGGACTTTTTTGCCTCATCCAGACCCCGAAAATTCTGTCGCTGCTAATTTATGGCTCCAGCACCATACAAGGTTTAGAATTTTCACCACCCTCCCTCAATTTAGAGCCGCCGGTGTAAACTGTAAACCGCGACCAATGTGTAATGCATTATTGTAGA
Source organism: Mermis nigrescens (assembly GCA_036768485.1). Classification (NCBI taxonomy): domain Eukaryota; kingdom Metazoa; phylum Nematoda; class Enoplea; order Mermithida; family Mermithidae; genus Mermis; species Mermis nigrescens. The sequence continues at coordinate 31,191 of JAVLUZ010000753.1, read as the reverse complement.
TATATGTGCGTAAATCATGCATAATGTAAATCGTGCAAAATATGAATCTAATCACTCACCCTCGAGGAAAGCAACATCGCAACCGTCGTCCCTGAGTTTCTCGAATAACGATAAAGCGACGGGTTCATCTCTTTCCGACTCTTTCCACCCTTTAACGTCCGATAAATCGTCCATCATTGAATCGTCCGAAATCGATCGATTAGTGCCGTCGTCGATACGATCGCGCTTATCGATCGATTCGACATTCCGATCGATCAAAACGATCGACGCTAGTTTGTACCGCGAAGCGAAAATTCGGCGTTGTTCGTTGGTCGGCGAAACGATCGCCGATACGACGTTCAACGTACCCCTGATCAATCTTTTGTACAATATGGGAGGCAGAGAAACGTTGATCGATCGATCGATATGCAAGTTTTCGAATTCGGACGCGTGCCTGAGGTCCAGAACGAAAATTGCGAGTCGATCGGACGAGTCGTTCGATTTCGATCGATTATCGATTATTTTGTTATTGACCGGATTATTGATTAATTCGTTATTGACTGGATGATGGATTATTTCGTTATTGGCTGGATTATCGATTCTTCGAAGGCGATCACCGATCGACCGTTCGGCCGATAACAAATCGGCCAAACGATCGGCGTTTATCCATTTTACCGTCATGTCGCCATTTTGTCACAGTTTATTTCACGCGGAGCCGAACACAAGGCCGGACTAGTAGAGACTGGATTTTCGGTTAGAGAGTTTTTGATCGGCGAATTTGCATTAATCATATTAAAAGTTATCAAAATCGATCGATAGCGATCAATTGCTAGCAGTGTGGAAATCATACATCCCTGCATACGGTGTTGCTTTGTACAACAATAAGCTAATTTTTGGCATTAGGCTTTGATCATAACGTAGAAATAGTCCTAAAAAGGGGGAAATCATTGCTCCAAGCATAGATGGACAAGGCCGACTTGGCCGGAGGGGAGAGCCGAAAGGGGAGTCAAATAATAAATGGTGATCACACACAGCATAGTGTGAGAGGGGTCTACCCCCTGTCTAAAAGTTTGAAGTCATTTACTATCGACTGATTTTCGGACAAGCAAGAAGCTGCAGGAAATTTTTTAGCGTAATGTCAAAATTCGACTCAGTTGTCCAGATTTTCAACTCCTACGGTCAGTTTACTGCCAAAATTGTTCATTTCCGTTAAAAGATTATGTTCATTATAAATAAGCTAAGCTTCCATCCAATTTTTGCAGGTAATCAGATAAATTATCGTCAAAAACAGCTATTCCATTTAGAAAAATGTATTTTCGAATTCAATTCAGTTCTCTCTATTAGATACACGCAAAAACGAGACTAGAAAGATCACGGCTATTTTAATTAAGATAATTTATGGGCCACAAAAGGCTATATAGCAATGTTTTTTAAGTTGAAGTGACTACATAGCTATTATTAGTTTTTTAAAGCTCAACGGAGTAATATTACACCTCACCCATATGCCCGTGCAAGCTCGAGTGCAATAAAAAGAAAAGCATAAGAACAGCATGAGCCTTATGGAATAAATTCATTGAAAGTTGAGAAAAACAGAACGCATTCATTTAAAAATGATCAATACTTTAGACGACAACTGAAAAAACATCCGCAGAATTTCGAGCGAATTTTGCACGTACACTTCCCATCCTCAAATAGCATTCCAACGAAACAAATGACACCAATTTTTCAAGTGGTAGCAAAGAGCAGCAGGTCACATAGCCTCCTATTCATTATTATGCCTTGAGCTCATATTGAGCAAAATGTATGTATAGACACGAATCCGTCTTTTAAAAATAAAAAACTTTGAAGCTCGCAAAAAAACTAGCTGCAAAAAAGTAATGCTGGCTATTAATAAACACCAAAAATCGAAGTTGGTAACAGAAGGTCGTAAATTATATCAGATGCAAGAAAAAACCAAAAAAAGAAACCGGGTCGATGACCCGTTCCACGACACACCGCAAAAGATAAATCGCTGAAGGAATAAATATTCATGGATGGACAGGACATGCTAGTCATTTCGAAAAATCAGCATCAAGTTTCAATAGTCTCTGACTAAAACTGTACTTAATCCCGTGTGTACGTGAAAAATATCGGCAGATTACAATTATTCAATTTAGTTGTCGATGCTTAGGTATAGGTATTGGCCTAGGCTTAATATTAAGGCCTCACTCAATTTAAGTTATGTTAAATGAATTTAAGTTAAGCTCACATAAGGCAGGCTTATGTCTGGGCGCATTAACCTATTAGAACAGATAGGTTTGAGCCTAGTATAAGCAAACCGGGTAAACTGCGCAGCTTAGCATAGCATAATCAAAAATGAAGCCAAATAATTACCAAACAAAAATTTTTCACACTTGTTTATTCGATAAGACAAAGAGCGAGCTATTATGTAAGATTAAAGAGCGCTCTTTCAACCGATATAAAACATTATCTGAAACCTTTTTTTGAAATCCCACAAAAACAACCCGAAAACAATAAACAAGGCCGAATGAAATTCAATATTCCGACGCACACCCGTCGAAAAGATGATACGGTAAGCAATGTATAGTTTGTATGAGAAAAAATATATAATTGGAGGCAAGGGTGTTCTTCATTTTTTATTTCTCTACATGTTCTTTCAAAACTACACGCGATAGCTGACTATCAAAATAGTGCTCATTGAACAAATATAGAAAGGCTATGGATTTTTATCACAGCCCGTATTTAGATCACATGCGAACGATACAGATAGTAAAATCAGCAGGGTTTCCTGAGTCGGTGACCGAACGAAATTTAACCATGTAGGCCACACAAAAAGCCATAAAACACAGTCAAAATTACACGTATTATAAATAAAATAAGTCACACGTAGTCGGTGGAGAACTTAATAATAATACAGCACATACTCCTCTGAATATCGCACTAGAAAAACAATTCTTTAGAAGACATACAAGGTGTATGGAAGAAATATCACGCCAGCAGCACCATGTAGAGATTTCTAATTTATTATAGTTTCAATACACGTGACACTTCTATACCGCATTTGGAGATCGTGTGTTTATGTACGTGGAAACATAAAGTTTAGTCCAGACCTAAATCCTTCAAGCGTGTTATCGACGATAAGAAATGAGATGGAGGTTTCTTTTCGGAATGAATTTTAGAAATTTACATTTAAATACAAATACAACGTAAACTTTACGAATTCCACGTTGCACTCTTTAACTACTTTTCAAGCTTTATAATAACAAAGATAAATTAAAATCGTCCAAGTCGGCTAATTTAAGTGAATGCCTCGGAAGATTAAGAGTCTTGGTGTGGATGAAAGTTAAAAAATATGCCAAGGTTATGCAAAATTAGTCAAATTTGCAAGCATTACAACAAAAATTCGGCGATTCCGCGGGAGTGAAAAGTTGAATACGGATGAAAAAACCCCAAAACGATTCAGAGATTAAGTATGCTATTTAAAAAACCTTATTACGGAGCCTTTTCAGCCTCTCTTATTATTTTCATTTACCTATACATCAAAATTTGACTCACTCAAAATCATCTCTGCTGGTACGTCTAGAATAACGTCCTGAACTTATATATCCTTTGGAAATAATTGCCAAATATTTAAAATCATTCCAACTGATGTCGTGCAAAAAGACCGTTTTTTACTACGGTTAAATAACAGTAAATAAATCATGTTCTTTGCATTGCATCCAAGTGAATATGTATAAAAAAGCTTGTTGAATGAATGCTTTAAACGCTTACCTTCAAACTTCGCAACTCATAAACTTTATACTTGTCTTTGACGTAGGTATTAAAAACGTCAAAATAAGTAGGTCAGTGGAAAATCTTACCTAGTTCGAGGTCCCATCAAAAAAACCTTGTCAAACAACGAGATAGGTAGGCAGTGTTTTTTTGTACAAGGTCCTTTTGTACATGTACAAAGATGGTCCCCAAAAGTCTTTGTACATTTTGTACATGCAAATTTTTGTGTACTATAATAGTACAGTAGCGATTTTAGTGTGGTAAAACAGGGTTTTCGACCTTTGGTAGTGTATTGTAGCTAATTTCTGGGTTTCTGACGCCAAAAATTACTAAAAATTATCTAAAAACGGCGCGAAGCGCCGGAAAAATGTTGACATTTTTCCATTCTAAATGCAAATTCTGCCATTTTAAAGATATATAGGACAAATAATTTATCAGTTCGGCGCGAAGCGCCGAAAATTTTGGGAATCTTACACCTTTTTACAGTTCTTGTCTTCCTAAAAATCTTTGTACATTTTGTACACACAAAATTTTTGGGTACTATAATATGGTACAGCAGCGTTTTTAGTGTGGTAAAAACAGAGTTCTTCGACTTTTCGTAGAGTTTTAGCTAATTTCTGGGTCTCTAAGGGCAAAAATCACTAAGAATCGTCTTAAAACGGCGCGAAGCGCCGAAAAATTAGACTTTTTTACTTTTGAAATGCAATTTCTGCCATTATAAAGATATATAGAACACACAATTACTCATCTCGGCGCGAAGCGACGAAATTTTTCCGAATTTTAGACCTTTTTTGCAATTTTTGTCTTCCCAAAAATCTTTGTACATGTACAAAGACGGTCCCGAAAAGTCTTTGTACATCGGGAAAAATCTTTGCCGAGTACAAAAAAACACTGTAGGTAGGTATAAAATTTATATTAAAGTAGAGTGTAAGACAAATTGCCTTAGCGCCCGGAGCACTGGGACTTGACCAAAATTTTTTACATGAGCCGAGGTTATGACTTGTCAAATCGGAAAGTAGCCTTTTTTGGACCCCCTGTATGGCCGAAAATTTTTGAGGCCAGATATCTCGAGAACCATTAGGAGATAGGCGAAAATAAAGGCAATTTTGAGCGTATATCAACGAGCTCTATACATGGGTGAAGAAAAATTTAAATATAATTTGGAAATTTATCACTCCATTTCATATTGATATACAGCAAATTCATCATTTAAGCTGATTTCTCATCACTTAATAGACGAATTATTTCTAATCTCTTGCCTTTGCACTTAATCATTGTGCTTTACACAGAAAAACAATACAGATAATGAATAAATTGTCAAATTCTGCATGTCAACTTCAAATTTGAGCTTTTAACACTGAAAATACGAAAATTGATAAATTTCGGAAGCTTTTCGAGTGAGAAATACTTAAAAGTACTAAACTGGCGCGAAGCATCGGAAAAATTTTGACGTTTTAACTGCTTTTGAAGTAAAAAATGATGCAAAAAACGTTCCATCAGCTCAAAATCGCCGGACAGTACCCGTCCGGCTGACCACACCTGGGCAAGGGGTTCAACCAGGTCCAACCGGGTATCAGCCGGAGTAGGGTCGGTACCAGCCAGAGGGTCTACCAGTTGCACCCTACGTTTTGTACAAAAACTTTTTTAGACATCTTAAAAGATGAGATTCCACCAACAGTACAGCCAAAAACGGTTGCTGGGGTCCAAAATTGATTGCTGAGATCCAAAAATCGGTTTCTGGGCTCAAATATCGGTTACTGCGGGCGAAAAATCGATTTCCTGGGTGCAAAAATCAGTTGCTGGGCTTCAAAAATCGGTTGCTCGGGTCTAAAAATCGGTTGCTGGGTTCTAAAAATCAGTTGCTGTGGTCTAAAAATCAGTTGGCGGGATCCAAAAATCGGTTGATGGGGTCTAAAAATTGATTGCTGGGGTCCAAAAATCGGTTGCTGCGGTCCAAGAATCGGTTGCTGGGGTCAGCCAATTTTAGAAGCCGACCAACTGATTTTTAGAGCCCAGCAACCGACTTTAAGACCCCAGCAACCGATTTTTGGAGCCCTCATCCGATTTTAATTAGACCCAAGCAACCACACGTGGGTGTGGTGGGGTTTGGGGTGTGCACCCCCTCAGAAGGCCGGATTCCCCCCCCAAACCAAAACAGCCCCCCCAAATCGATTTTTTTTGTTTTTTTTCGCAATTTTTTGATGCTAATGGATATTGCTTGATGGTAAACGCTGAAAAATGGTTTTTTTCGCCATACCACCATTTTTAAGACCTTTTGACCTTTGAAAAATCTTGCACACACTCAACCCCCGTCCTCCCTCAGAATTTTGTTGCTGCCCACCTATGCCAGCAACCGATTTTTGGACCCCAATTGTTTTAGAGCTTTTGTGCCAAATATATAGACTTTTTGAACTCACAAGCATAGTTTTACAGCCTTTTAGACTAAAAATGACTATTTAGCACTTTTCAAAGTCGGAGAAATAGCTGTTAGTCCTTTAAGACCGAGAAAAAGACCTATATAGCATTTCTGAAGTCACAAGGTATGTTTATGAATCTAGAAAAGACTATATAGCTAGTTTTCTGAGCCCGAAAAGGCTATACAGCAATGTTTTTTTCGACCAAAATGGCTATAAAGCTATCATTTTCTTAAAGCCCAAGGGGAGTAATACCCCTTCTCTTCCCTCCGTATGCCCATGTATGGTGGGTACCCAAGTATGTTATAGGTACGCTCTGACGCGCTACCTATGATATACAAAATCATACAGAATGTTCATGTCACTTTCCGTTTCAGCTAATGTTATAAGCACTTATATACACTTAACTGGAGGTCTTCTTCGGTGCATCTAAATAATTAAACCTGAAGGAAGACGACTAAAAATATTCTCTATCCATGGCTTGTTTAAGCATTGAAAATACACAATGTGTGTTAAAATATGCCACATAAAGACAAGAAAGTGTCTACATTGCCACAAAGTCAGAAAAGTAGACAGCTACAAGGGCTGCGGTATAATTTCAGCCGATTTATATACATGCGTATTTTCGAACATAAAAAGTGTACACTGTACACCGAGGGGTTATTTTTAAAAAAGCATAGCAGAGTTTATATACATCAAGATAAACGGCTCCAGTTACGCCCAAAAGCCGTTGATATTTTGGACAGCTGTTGGACAAGTTTGTCGAATTTTACACTACCGAGTCGGAGGATCACATGCACGAGTCAGGAATGCTGAGTCAAGCGAAGAAAATTAAGTAAAGTCATAATCCGAGTAGCTAATCGTACGTGGATTTAGGCGATGACGAAACGCAAAAGCAAAACCAAATACCTATCTCTGAAAATTGACTAACGCAGTAGTCTAAAATTTCTATAACGACGTTGCGACCTTATTTGCATCGCTACGAAATGAATAATTGTACCTACTGAATGGTACACCCCAAACATTTCAGACCATCGTAGATTATAACGGCGATTCGACCCGAATTACGCAGTACCTTCAATTAATGCGTATGAATAAAACGACAGAAGCATACATAATCTTATGGAAGGGAAGTTTTCACGCCCCCTCCACAGAAATCCCCACAACCCAGATTCGCGATTTTTAAAAAAGGCGCAGAAACGATGCTGTTTCAAGCGTTTTTAGCCATCTGTTTGCTCAAAAGTGTCAAATTTTCTAAGCTTCGCGCCACACACTAATTTTTCGACTATATCTTGTTCAATTTACTCGAATGTTTATGATTTTTCAAGAATGGTTTCACGCTCTAGAAAGATAAAGTAGCGTCACAAACGCCAAAAAATGACGTTTTCGTCTCGTATTAGCCATTTTTGAGCTTAAGAAGGGGACTTTAAAGTTTCATCTCAACACCTGCCCCCAAATTTCTATGCTCAACGTGTCTAATAAGAACAAGAACCAAAATATAAAATTGTTTAGTCTAATAAGCGGGAAATTGAAAAAACAACATAGGGTCAAGCGCAAGCCTATGAAAATTTTAATATTATATTCTGAATAAATTGCTGAATCACAGGAAGTACGCCTAAATATTCGAAGGTATTCCAAGATAGAGCTACAATTCGTAGTAAAAAACCATGCATTATACGATCAACAAAAAAGATGTGTTAATCCTGACCTAAGGTCAGGCATATATTCATATACATCCAGATTCAAACCAATTGCCTGGCCGAATTACCCGTCAAGTACGTAAATTATTTAATCAAATTTCTGTCAATTAATTAGTGATTTTTTCAGAAGTAAGACTTAAGGCCAAGCATACTTACCTACCGATTTAAACTTGGTGCTTTGCCAACGTAAAATTGGCAAATGCTTGGAAATTACAATCGACATCTTTCTTTCTGAAAAAACTGAGAAACATACGGAAATACACAGCCAGCTAGTTTCAACGAAGACAACACGTACACGCAGGGCCATATTTAAGAGGGGCGAGTGGGCAACCAACCCCTTGGCCGAAAAATTTTTGAAAGGTTAGATAATGCAAGATGTAAAACATCGCATGTATTTGTCGTCAAATCTTCAAATCTTCAGCGCTTTGCGCCAGATGTGAAATATTTTACATAATTTCGGCTCAAGCAAGGCCAAAAACGATAATTTTTATAGCGTTATGAGTAAGAAAAATTTTTTGCAAAAAGTTTGAATGTTATGATATTAATGGATGATAGAGCTTGACAAGCGTCGAAAAATGCGGTTTTTACGAGCTATCCCGAATAATTTACCGAGCTATAGACCAATTTATGTTATGTACGCCCCCCTCGACCGGATCATAGATATGGGCCTGCTTACACGTAACTAGCAAGTTTTCAACAATTTTTAATTTATTTGTCCAAATTTTCGAAGGTCCAAACAACCTTCTTAGACACGTGTGCGCTTGCTGAAAAAATACTTAATAAATTATGCAAAGCGATAGCCTAATATCATTAACAACTGAATACATATCGAGTTCCAATAGTCTTTAAAACAAGTTTTGCCGTTTCCCAACAGGAGCTTTAGAATTCATTCCATACGTGCACGTCTGATATGCGATATTATCAAGGATTTTTTTGCTTTTTTCTATGCTCCAATCGAGGATTACACAGTTTTTCAACTAAGACGGCCAAACAGTCAGAGCTACACCTGCGCGTGGGTCTCTGGAGAGGATCTGGACAGTTAACCACGGAGAAATCAAAACATCCCCAGCTGAATCCCGATTTAAAACTTTTATCTTGTTTGCGATTCGTTGACGCCAATGGACCAAGCTCGATAAGAAACATAGAAAAAACAATCATTAGGTCTATTTTGAACTTTCAAATATTATTGAATTAACACAGAGATCCTTCCAGAATTTCTAATCACCTTGTCTAGAGTGTTTACCATAGGCTCGCAGGTAAGTCAAACATATACAACGGGGGATATGAGAGGGGTATATATCCGCCTACAATGATTTTTGAAAAGGCACACCACATCGGTCGATTTTTGGAAAAACCTATTAAAACCTATTCCTTGAAGCTTGAACCATGAGAAAGTGTCAAATGACATCAAAGATTATAATTTAAAGTCATATGTGCAAAAGGTCAGGGTCTGCAGGATGGGGGTGAAATCCCAAAAATCCAAAACAGTAAGTTTAACGTTCACGATTTTTGGCTGTTTTAACGATCTAAATGGTCAAAAACGACCTATAAAACGTTTTTTCGTGGTAATATCGCATTTTAAAAACATTTTTAGTTCATTTTGACAGCATTATAGCACGTTGAACATTTAAAAATGCACCAAATTTATCAATTTTGGCCGCTTTTTTGAGTAAAGAGTACTTGAAAGTACTAATCTACCGCGAAGCGACAAAAATTTTTTTGACGCTTCAACTGCTTTTGACCTAAAATTGATGCAAAAAGGTTCCATCAGCCCAAAATCGTCGGACAGTACCTGCCCGGCTGACCCTTCAGGAGGGTAATACACCTCCCCCTATGTGCATATATATGTTTCAAGTACATACGGTTGTTTTTTGAGCAGTAGACATTTTTTCCACCATTTCGTATATATCTTACAGGTAATTGCATACAATCTTCCTTATTCTTGAATTAAGTAACAAAATTTGACATAACAAAATTAGTCGTTTACTTACCCACCGCCAGGAAACTCGGTTTACCCCTTTCAGAACTTTTGACCGTGTGCTGTGCGTGAATGACGAGGTACCTTATAATGCAGAAAATAAAATGAATGAAATTGGTTAAAAAGCCCTTCTATATTACTATATTGCATTGAAACAAAGGGTACTCAATATACTACAGGCATTATGCAGTGTAGTGCGCGCAAAGTAAACAGTGAATGCAAGCATAACGTTTTGGGTATTTCCAATCGTATGAGTATTATATATACACCGAATTTTATTCATAAAAATAGGAAAGGGCGAAATAAATTGAATCCAAACGTAACTTTAAATTGGCGCAAATAAGAAACAGGTTTGTGACGCTACGAAATCGGCCGTTTTTATCGCGAGGTTAAAATAGAAATTGCCGAACTTCTTTTTCACTGCCGAACAGAAAACGGTTTTCAGAATTCAGATGAGAGAATAAAAATAAATAAAGTACCGAAGACTGAACTGAACTTGTAAAATTTGTTCTAGGCATACTAGTCGATCAGTATTTAACCAGATACATTCAGGCCCTGTAAAGGATTCGCCCAAGAGGGGGGGGTGGGGTACGGGCGAACACGAGGTAAATTGGTTAATGCCTCAGCGACTTCGTTGGGTTAGCTAGCATAGGTGCACAAGGTCATGATCGGTAGGAGGGGTGAAATCATAAAAATCCAAAACAGTATATACATTTAGCGTTCCCGATTTTTTTTTGCTGTGTTAACGATCAAAATGGTCAAAATAGCCTATAAAACAGTTTTCCGTGGTAATATAGCATTTTAAAAACATTTTTAGTCCATTTTGACTGCAGTATATCACTTTTAACACTAGAAAATACGAAAATTTATTGAATTCGGGAGCTTCTTAAGTAAAAAAATACCAATCTGGCGCGAGAAGCCGGAAAAATTTTGACGTTCCTACTGCTTTTGACCTCAAAAATGATGCAAAAAACATTCCATCAGCTCAAAATCGCCGAACAGTACCTGTCCGGCCGACCCTTCATCAGGGAACCCCCTTACCCCCTACGTGCACGTATGTTAGCTAGTAGCAACCGCATCATCCGATATTTTCCAGTACGCTCTATCCAGATATGCACACCATAAAAATTCTGGTAAGTGAAACCGGAAAAATTTTTTTTCAAATCGAATTTTACTGAAGTCCCTTGTTTGGGGTCAAAAACGGTAGATACGCGTCAAATACTTCATTTTTTAAGGTTTCTGACCATTTTCCATCTTTTAAAAAAAATAAAAACATAAAAAAATTTCGAAAAACTAGATGCGTAGGTATATATAAGTTGAACAAAATATACTTAAGAAATGAACATATAACTATATTGCAAGAAATACCAAAAATTTGGCATTTTATATATTATAAAGGACTAAATATGTTTCAAACAGCACAATCGCAAATTCTGGGAGGTTGGGTAAAGAAAATTTTAAAGATGGGTTAAAACCTTTTTTGGAGGAGAAAAATTTTCTTTTATTTATTAAAAAGACTGTAAAAAGTGTCGTCTTTTCATCATGCTGGAAGGAAATTATGTTGAATACTTCAGATATGGCGCGAAGCTCCCAAAATCTGCGGGTTTTCTACGTAATTTCTTGTAAAGGGACGCTATTTCTCCACCATTCCGTGCATGAGTTAATTGAGCGTACATACGTAATGTATTCGAAAATGTTAGGTACGAGAAAAAATAAAATATAAATTGACCATAAAAACGAATAAAAAAATGGACCACTTTTACATTTTTTATATTTAAAAGAAACTTGTTGCAAATTCCAGACACGCATAGCTTCAGCCACGAAGTTTCCGATGTAAATATATGACTAGATACGATTTCAAAATGTAGCACATTAAGCTGACTAAGTTAATTAAAAATTCAGCCACATAATTATTTTAAGTGAATTTTTCACGCCAAGTTCGGAAATTTTTCGCAATACATAAGCGTTTTTGAAAATATCAAATCGAGGTAATATCCTATCCGCGCAATATCCCAGGTGGAAGTCCCACAAAAAGTTTTTTCGACCCTACAGAATTTTCGATTTTTGATAGAAAACATAGAAAGAGAACATTGTTTTCATCGATAAGAACGAGCATCGTCAGAAAGGCTGAAGAATGATGCTTTTGACGCTTATTTTCGTTTCCGAGCCCAAAAAAGCACTTAAAAATTTTTTGACTTTTTCCCAAAATTCCCATGCTGTGCATGCATAGTACAGGGTGGCCACTGGTTTCCCAAAATAAAATTCCCGGTTTTTTCCCGGGTTTCCCGGGTGATTTATGGACAATTTCCCGGTTTTAAATCATGCTTTAAACGCACACTATATACGAAGAAGTGTCATGATAAGAACATGAAAAAGGATAAGGCACAAGCAACTTTTAATCAAAGAAATGCAAATACTACACGAAACGTTTTGGAACAATCATAATTTCTTTTTTCAATGATGCTAACGAGTTGTCGATAGCAGTTCTCACAGCCTATAATATAGTACAGTAGCGATTTTAGTGTGGCAAAACAGGGTTTTTGATCTTTGGTAGTGTATATATTTCAGCTAATTTCTCGGTTTCTCATGCCAAAAATTACTAAAATTTAACTCAAAACGGCGCGAAGCGCCGAAAAATTCAGCATTTTTCCATTCTAAATGCAAATTCTGCCATTTTAAAGATATACAGGATCAGTGGCGGATCTAGAATTTTCTTAAGGGGGAGGTATCCCAACTTTTCCAGAAAAAGTCAAAAATAGGTCTAATTTGCTCTTATTGCGCAAAATGGCATTTTTTTGTTGTTTTACATTTTATACTTTTAAATAAAAATTCACATGACGCAATATTTTTCTTAAAAATTTTAAAATGTTAAACAATTTTGTACGAGAAAAATCATTAAATTTCTTTGACTTTAACATAAAATCTGGCGCGAAGCGCCGAAAATTTTGTGAAATCAAGGTGGATAGACGTCTAGAAGCATGATTTACTGCTTGATTTCCTGTATTTATAGCATTTGATGCGAAACATCGAAATTTTTAATTGAAAATAGAAAACTATGCAAAAATAGATGTTAAAATTGTTTTAAAACCTACATGAACAGAAAATGGCTTCCAGGCAGTGTTTTTTTGTACAAGGTCCATTTGTACATATACAAAGATGGTCCCTAAAAGTCTTTGTACATTTTAAACACACAAATTTTTGGATACTATGATATAATACGGTAGCGACTTTAGTGTGGTAAAAACAGAGTTGTTCGACCTTTGGTAGTGTATTTGGGCTTATTCCTGGTTTTATGGGGGCAAAATCATTAAGAATCGTCTAAAAAAATTCTACATTTTTCCTTTTCGAAATGCGATTTATGGTATTATGAAGATATATATGTAGGACACAATAATTCCTCATTACGGCGCGGAACGCCTAAAATTTTTGCGAATTTCAGACCTTTTTTGCGCTTTTTTGTCTTCCCGAAAATCTTTGTACATCTACAAAGACGGTCCCGAAAAGTATTTGTACATCGGGAAAAATCTTTGCCAAATACAAAAAAAGCGTTCTTCCAAGTCGCCAAAAAAGTAAATAAATGTCATTAATAGGTATCATCCGGCGCGTAGCGCCGGAAAAATTTGAGAAGTTATGGTCACTAGCAGCCAAACATCATTGCAAATTGCTTATTTATTCTTTATCTCGCAAATACTTTTTGGCCAATGGGAGGGGGAGGCGGCCGCACCCCCACCGCCCCCACTTAAATCCGCCCCCGCATAGGACAAGCAATTACTCATATCGGCACAAAGCGCCGAAAATTTTTGGGAATTTTACATCTATTTACAGTTTTTGTCTTCCGAAAAATCTTCCCAAAAGCAGAGTGTTCGACTTTTGATAGGGTATTTTAGCTAATTTCTGAATCTCTAAAGGCAAAAATCACTAAGAATCGTCCGAAAACGGCGCGAAGCGCCGAAAAATTTGATTTTCTCTTTGAAATGCAATCTCTGCCATTATAAAGATATATAGAACACGCAATTATTCATTTCGGCGCTAAGCGCCAAAAATTTTAGCGAATTTCAGACCTTTTTTGCAATTTTAGTCTTCCCAAAAATCTTTGTACATGTACAAAGACGGTCCCGAGAAGTCTTTGTACATCGGGAAAAATCTTTGCCGAGTACAAAAAAAACTGTTGCAAAAAACGTCTTAACAAACAATATGTACAAATACCTACTAGCTATATCAAACAAAAGAGAATACACAAATAGCAATCAACGATGTGACAACGGGCGACAAGAAAAACGGAAATAAATGCTACATGATAAAATATAAAAAACACGTTAACTAGTATGATACTGAAAGCGATAAAAAATGTTACATTGTAATTCAATATTTTTGGCCTCCAAGAACTGAGTTCAAACTGAATTTCTTGACGAGAATCCCGGGTTTTTTCCGGGTTTCCCGGGTGCCACAAAAATTCCCGGGCTTTTAACGGGATTCCTCGGATTCCCGGGTGAGTGGCCACCCTGATGGTAATACGTCGTCAGAAACGATGAAGAAACAGGCATGTAGCTAGCCTTATGAATTTGTGGGAATAAAATTTCGAAATCAAAAATCTCAAGAACAACTTACAGACAGGGATAACTAATGGTGTTTTGATCGTTTCTCAGCGAGCACTACAAATAAGAGAAAAGAATTTCAATAAATTAAAAAAATTTAGCATGATTTTAATAATATGCGAAATATACGTTATGGAAAATAACCACATAAATGATTTCTAAGCAATTGACCCTGTCGAAAAATTGTTTGCCTTTTTTGTAATCAATTCTGATACATTGCAAAGAAAAGCAATAGGTAGAAAAAAATTAATGAATCTGCGGAGAGCGTCAACAAATTATGATTATTCATCATGTCTCTGACTCAAACTTGGACTGTTCGGAAGGCAAGTTATGCAAAAACAATGAATATGGCGCGAACTGCCCGAAAAGTTGCGGCTTATTAGTTTAAAATAGAGATGTGCCAGGCCCCGGCACCGGCGCCAGGGCCCAGGCCTCCGGCCCCGCCCGGGGCCGGGGCCTGTAAAAACGATGAAAAATTAATGAAAATCGAACAAAATTAATATTTTTTGCCGAATTACGCAACATAATATTTATTTATTCACAAAAATAAGCTAAATTTCGTTAAAATTAAGCTCAGGCTACTGTTGTGTTTCGCTTCAGGTAATCTAGTAATCAAGATTTGAGTGAGCATTGAAACAATTCGATACATTCTTGAATAGCTTAGCTCAATTAACAATTTTTATTGCGAAAATAAGCACCTTTGACCGATAATTCTTAGACAATAAAGTTTAAAATGCTAGGGACTTTCACCAGTGTCTGTAAAATTGTTTTATGAATCGATGTATGTACTTATGTACCTTAAAAAATGCTAGGGTACGGCAACTTATTT
Source organism: Mermis nigrescens (assembly GCA_036768485.1). NCBI lineage: Eukaryota > Metazoa > Nematoda > Enoplea > Mermithida > Mermithidae > Mermis > Mermis nigrescens. The sequence goes on along the minus strand of JAVLUZ010000753.1, from coordinate 15,925 downwards.
TATCATCCAGATAGAATTCGTTTGCTTTAATATATGCGATTTTTCACTAATTTTGGGAGCTGTGCGCCAAATAATAGAGCAAATGTCTTCATTTTTGTGTGGTTTTCAATTAATTTTTTAAATATTATTTTAATTTGATTATGCATGTTCCCTAATCTTGGTAAATGATTTTTCGTCGTACAAGCATTTTTCGCCCCTATGATTTTGTTGATATTCTAGAGATAAGTTTTTCAAGCGTGTAGTTAATCTCTGGGTTACTTACATATTTCTCGTGCAAATTAATCGTAATCTTTTGTATTGTACTGTTTTGCTCGTCTATTTCTTTCATCGAATCAGCATAAATACTATAGAAAAGTCATATTCCGTTCCGCTTAGCTTATTGTTTTCTATGCCTAACAGCTATATTCACAATTATTTATTAATTTTTTGTTTATTTCTCTTTTATCTGCTTATTTTTAAGTCTTTAATTCATTAAAGCAATATGTAATTGCTTACAATAGTAATACTAAGATGTTAGGTCAGTATAGAAATAATGCGGATGCTTGGTATAGCTTAGTAAGTATAGGGTATATGTTTTGTACAGGCCCCGGCCAGGCCCCGGCCCCGGCCCCGGGCTCGGCCCCGGCAAAAAGAGCGGCCCCGGCACATCTCCAGTTCAAAAGTGTCCTAGAATCTATTCTTGCGGTGTTTTTCATGCGCTTCTAAAATTTCCTACATTTTCCGTTGGGGGACCCTTGTCGAAAATATTCGTATTTCCTAAATTTGGAGGACTAGCCCTCTCCGAATCCACCAGACAGGAGGGGGAGGCGGAAACCAAAATTTTCCTAAAAAGTGTCAAACAGTCTAAAAATTCGTATACTCTGCTCAAAGTGCCGGTTTTTTGCTCTCTTTTGATAGGCAGAAGTATGTCTGATGTAGAAAAAAGTAAAGACTTTTAAAATTTTCCATAGTTTTGTACGAAAAAGTTGCGAAATTAATATAGAAACCGACACAAATCGCCGAAAAAACACTCGAGAAATCAATTTAGGATTTTGTTCTGTACAAAAAATACTATTCTGACGTAAATTTAAGTTTTTTGAGCACCAAGAGAGTCAGTGAACGACCGAAGCTCCAAACTTTTGCTTCGGCCGAAGCCGAAGATTGGCCAGCTCTTGCGTCGGCTTCGGCCGATGCTTGGGTCGAAGGCCGAATCTGAATACATTTTTTAGTCTAATTCTGATTAGTATGAAGAATGTATTGCGAATAGAGTCATAATTATGAAAGTCAAGCTTGGTTATGTTTCGGGAGTGAATATGAAATAATAAAACAGTGTCATTCGTTGCGAAAATTCTATTCAAAAGCGCAATTAATTCCCTTTATTAGCACTGATTTCATTATTAGACATTCCATCTATATCAGCAGCTAAAACGTTTTGATCATCATCAGATTCACTATCCTTAATCACATAAAAATATAATGTATTTAGGAATAAAACCTGGAATTCTTGAGAATTATGAAAACAATTAATTGATAAATTCTAATTTTCATGCTACAACGTAAATTTGTAGAAGTAAAGTAGACATAAAAGCAGATAGAGATTTCTTTCCGTTATTAGATGCAAAAGTTTAGGAAATTTAACACGTCGACCATGAAGCAATTATTTAAAACAAAACAGAATGGTAAACAGAAGTGTTTTTTGTACACGGCGAAGATTTTTCGCGTTGTACAAAGATTTTTTGGGACTGTCTTTGTACATGTATATACAAAGATTTTTGGGAAGACAAAAATTGCAAAAAAGGTAAGAAATTCGCAGAAATTTTCGGCGCTTCGCGTCGAAATGAGTAATTGTGTGTTTTACATATCTTTATAATGACAGAAATCGCATTTCAAAAGGAAAAATGTCAAATTTTTCGCGCTTCGCGCCGTTTTAAGACGATTATTAGTGATTTTTGCCCTTAGAGACCCAGAAATCAGCTAAAATACATTACCAAAAGTCGAACAACTGTTTTTATCACACTAAAATCGCTACTGTACCATATTATAATACCCAAAAATTTCTGTGTGCAAAAGGTACAGAGATTTTTGGGAAGACTAAAACTGTAAAAAGGTGTAAAATTCCCAAAATTTTCGGCGCGTAATTTTTTGTCCTATATATCTTTAAAATAGCAGAATTTGCATCTAGAATAAAAAATTTTAAATTTGTCCCATTTTGAGACAACTTTTAGTAATTTTGGTGTCAGAAACCCTGAAATTAGCTAAAATACACTACCAAAGATCGAAAACCCTGTTTTACCCCACTAAAATAGCTACTGTACTATAACGTAGTACACAAAAATTTGCGTGTACAAAATGTACAAAGACTTTTAGAGACCATCTTTGGGAATAAGTTAAGAATATGGTACTTTCAGAATACTATATGAAATAAACTTCAGAAGAGCGGATTTTTCTGCTCAGTACTGAGAACATGTTGAAAGAAAGCGCGGAAAAAAATATTTGTCCGTCTATGATCAATATTACAAAAGCTATGGGTTTCGTTGATTAGCCTCTTCTCGACCTACGCAAGCATCTACTCGACCTGAGTATTTGAATATTCAAACAGCTGAATGCTGAATCACATGTAGATACCCAATTCACGTCGATATAAGCATCTATACATCGACCGAAGCATCTATACATCTACCTAAGCATATGTACATCGACCTAAGCATCTATACATCGACCTAAGCATCGACAAATCGATGTAAGCATCTATGCATCGACCTAAGCATTTATACATTGACCTGAGCGAAAGCGACCTCGACCTAAGCAGCTTAACACACCTTTTCAGATATACTAAGCCTGAGCCTAAGTACATTAGAAGCAAAAACTTAGATTTTCCTATATCCTATCAAGTAAAACCGAAAAAACATGCAAAAAAGAGAAATTTTTTAAAGTTTTTTAAAATTTCAAACAGCTTTCCGCGCCTTTTTTCTTTTTTCTCCTTCATTGCTATGCTTCCGGAGTAACTTAAGAATATGGTACTTTCAGAATATTAAAAACTAAACTTCAGAAGAGCGGATTTTTTCGCTCAGTACTTAGAACATATTGAAAGAAAGCGCGGAAAAAAAATTTCATCTATCTATGATAAATATTACAAAAGCTATGGGTTTCTTTAATCAGCCTCTTCTCAACCAAAGTAAGCATCTTCTCGACCTAAGATTTTTTGAAGATTCAAACAGCTGAATGCAGAATCACATGTACATACCCAATTTACGTCGACCTAAGCATCTATACATCGACCTATGCATCTATACATCGACCTAAGCATCTGTACATCGATCTAAGCATCTACACATCGACCTAAGCATCTATAAATCGACCTAAGCATCTATACATCGACCTAAGCATCTATACATTGACCTGAGCGGGAGCGACCTCGACCTAAGCAGCTTAAAAACCTTTTCAGATATACTAAGCCTAAGCTTAAGTATATTAGAAGCAAAAACTTAGATTTTCCTATATCTTATCAAGTAAAACCGAAAAAACATGCAAAAAAATGAAAATTTTTTTAAAGTTTTTTAAAATTTCAAACAGCCTTCCGCGCCTTTTTTCTTTTTTCTCCTTCATTGCTATGCTTCCTTCCGTAATTCCAGCCCATATTATTTATTTCTGACAAATGTGTAAGTCCTTGGATCGAGCCGTTTAATTGTCCCACGCAACACTCAAATCGATAGTTGCCTGCAACTTTGCGAGTATGGCTCAGATTTTCACCTAATTTTCTCTCCGCGCTTCAATTTATCATGTTTTACCATTTCGGCAAAAAAATTTTGGCATTCCGTATTCGTTTTGCACCTTTTCCAAAGTACCATATTCTTAAGTTTAGCCCTATTCACTGTTTTTTTTTGTACGAGCCTCTTTGTACATGTACAAAGATCCCGGAAAAAGTCTTTGTACGAGCAAAAATTTTTTTGACATATAACGTATAGATATGCAATTGAATGTACACATTTTTACATACTACTAGATTGTTATCCGTGACCCGCACGCTTCGCAAAAGGTGTAACTTTGTCCTAAATTCAGCTGATTATATTAGTTCGGCCCGAAACGCCAAAATTTTCATGAGACTTAGGTTGAAATTACACATAAAATTCGACTCAGCAAGTTAAAATGAATTGTGTTACACAATTATAAATAATAAGCGGTTGCAATGTGCTGACTGAATCTCATAATAGACACCAATTTGCTAATGAATTTAATGCAACGCAAAGATAAAAGAGTCAATTTTATCTTCAAACGGCAGAAAACAGTGCACAGTTGTTTAATAGTTCTTTTTTCTGCATAAAATCTTTATAAAACAGTGGAAATAGATGTAAACGATGCTTCAATCTGTACAAAGATGCTTACAGATAGATTTTGGAGTGTTTAATGCCCGCGCCTGGAGCTAAATAGAATGTAATTATGATACTCGGCGCGAAGCGACAAAAATTTTTAGAAATTTTGCTAAAAAATACTCAAAAAAACGTTAAAATTACTATTACTTTGCCCAAAAAAGTCTTTGTGCATTGTACAAAGATGGCTCCAAAAATCTTTGTACGAGCCTCAAAATCTTTGTCTCGTACAAAAAAAAACAGTGGCCCTATTCCATATTTTCAGCCCATATTATTTATGTCTGATGAATGTGTATAAGTCCTTGGGTCGAGCCGTTTAATCGTCCCACCCAACACTCAAATCGACAGTTGTCTGCAACCTTGTGCAGTATGGCTCAGATTTTCACCAATTTTTTCCGCGCTTTAATTTATCATGTTCTACCAGTTTGGCACAAAAATTTTGGCATTCCGTATTCGTTTTGCTCCTTTTCTTAAAGTACCATATTCTTAAGTTTAGCCCCATCTTTGTCCATGTACAAACGGACCTTGTACAAAAAAACACTGTTACACAGTAGACACACGATATACAACAAGTACAAAGATTGCGAGTAAACAAAGGCATGCCTTCAAATGTGAGACATGTAGGAATAAAGGTGTGACTTTTCCCTTAAGTGTCTCGTCATTTTCGCGATCACTAGTGATTAATTCGTAGTCGAACTTTCCTAAAGATGAAAACAGATGCGGAGCGGATGCGATGCTTAGATGAGTCAGCTTTTGTTATTATGAAGTAATGGTTGCTTGCTGTTTATATAGTATAAGTTACTGCTGTGAGCATATTTTTAACTAGACTTACGGTGACTAGAAGATAAATTGAGCTACCTAAATGGCGGGCATTGGTGTAGCTGGTTCACATATGTATTAGTGCAAAAGACGAAGGTAGGCGCGCAGGCTAAATAAATTATGCACTTAGAACACGCCCCCTAGCAAATACCCCGTTAGATCAACTTTTTTCAACTTTTCACGGAGGGAAGCAACACTAGGAGATCTTACAACAGCTTCAGGGAGAGAATTCCATAGGTGAATCCACCTATTGGATAAATCATACCCACGAACATCAAGCCAAAAAGGAGTGCATTCACATTTCATTGAATTTTGAGCACGCGTGCTGTTTTCACAAAAGTAAAAAAGTCGGCTTGCTGCAAAACGCATCTACCACTCAATATCTGATACATCATACACAGATCACTACGCAATCTGCGAATCTCCAGGCTATCCAATTCTAAGGAACTGAGTCTTTCAGCATAAGAAAGTCCCCGAAATCCAATAATTTTACGTGTAAATTTCCTTTGAACATTTTCGATCATTGAAACATGGGTCTTACGGTATGGATTCCAAACAATGCTACAATACTCAAGAAGCGGTCTGACGTAAACAGTAAAAGCCCTAGGCACCTTTAGTTTATTTTAGAAGCAAATGATTTCGATATTAGCATAGCCCTAGCATAAGCTCTACGCGTTATATCATTATAGTGGAAATTAAAATCAAGTTTACTTGATACGTAAACACCCAAATCCTTTACAGAATTTACACTCTGTTCTACAGTCAGGTCGAAATTCTATAAGAATGCTTGGGATTTCCAAAACCTAGATATAACGCGTAGCATTTTTCAGTAGCAATTTTTAACTGCCAATCCTTGGACCAGACTACGAGTTTAGCGATATCATCTTGAAGTTAGGTGTGATTGCTAGATAAATTATAAAGCTTGACGTCATTAAGATAGCCACACAGCAAGTAGTATCCGATGAAAGCTGCCACCTAACCGGTTTGATTTCAGTCAAGTCGAATTCAAATAAAGCAGTCATCGGATTTTTCCAGTAGATTCATGTGACTGACCAAAATGTTGGTGCCAGCGTTTTAAATAAGCCTACCGACCGCACACATACGCCCTTATAATGTGACTATGTTAATACATATGTGAACCAGCTACACGAATGCCAATGGCGTCGTCTGGTGTTAGTTATATTGGACATTGTCTAAATTTTAATCTGACAGTAAGTAACGAAGTAATAAGAAAACACATGTTCACCACGTCTTCGAACAATAGATCAGAGAACTTTCTTGGATTGCTAGAGGAATTCAGATTTGTGTCAGACATAAATTTAGCGCATGCGCCCCTATCCCCCTGAATACGGACCTGGTAATCATAGTAACAAAAAATTTTTGCGATTTTCGGCTAAACAAGCAAAGGGGAAAAAGGATTCCATTCCGGGGGGCACGTGCCATGCCCCTTATTCCTCTGGATACTGGGCTGATTGGTGGGAACGGCTATTGAAATTTTTAACTGACTCATAGATATTGAGTGTTATACAGTAATTCAAAAAAGTAATATAACTCGCTGAACTGTCAGACTTTATCTGTATAATATTTATGCTCAATTTTTATTATTAGAGTATTTATTGATTCAAAACAACAGCTCTGGGTCAAAAATTCAAACCGTCCTACTGCTAAAGAGAACAACTAAACGGCAACAGTACGAAACGAATTAATTCAGATCAACTGCTGATGGCGCCGGGGCGTTTGGGCAAAGCCAGTGTTTCTGCGGATGCCGCAGAAAGTGCTGGATCCAGGCCAGATGTCGCAGGCACCGTTTTGGAAGCTGCGTGAAAAGACGATGAAGCGGCAGCCGCAGTCATACTTTGAGATAGCTGTGGTTGGGGCGCCATTATTGGACGAGAGGCCTGAACCGCTGATGGTGGGGCCATTATTCGTTGAGTTGCCTGAACCGGCGATGGTACTGCATCGGATAGTACCCTGCCGCACCTCTTACCTTTCTTGGTCCTTCTACCTTTCTTCGCAGCTTTTCGCGCTTTTTTATTCTTCTTACACCTTTTTCCTGTTTCAGTGGCTTGGGCCTCGTCTGGATTATGTACTAGCATAACTCGGTTATGTAATTTTCCATAATGAATAAGTGACTCTCCATCAATTTATTAAGAATTTACTTATTTTATTTAGGCACTTTTGCGGTTTTGTAACATTTATATTTATTTTGAATATTTATTCTAAATAGGTAGGTAATGAAAATTGAGAGGAATGGAAAGGAAATGAATAATAAGCACGTATCGTCTATAACGAACGCAACTCGGACAGGATAACAATTTTTTTAATAAAAAATTGTATAAAAATCTCATAAAAATTGAAAATTCAATCAAGAAACTTCAGCATATGTGTATTTACATCTTACTATACCACTTTTGTAATTTGATCGCTGAGTCGATTGAATTCATGAGAAAGCGAATCTAATGCAGCCTGTTCCTACACGATTTTCGCCATAAATAAACTGGTTGCTGAACAATTATAGTCTGTTTCATTTAGCTTTGAAGTTTTATAAAAATTTAAAGTGACTACAAAAGTGTTTTAAACTAGCGCGGTATATATGATATTCTACAGTATATCGAGTCATATAAAGACGAATGTCATTGTTAAGCAGCATTACTGCATCGAAATTTTAAACCACCTTTGTAGCCTGAGTTTTGCGGAAAAATTTTAAAGGAAAACCGCAAAGTGAAATGAAAACAGACTATATAACATCAATATATAATAGTACAATTAGTGCTTAAAAGAATGCAGTGGTTTTTAAAACATGAAGGATCGCAAGATAGTCATATTTCCTGACATGTCATGTTGTCATTCTACGAAAACTTTTTTAATAAGCGACGCTGAACTAACGAGTGCAGAACCACAGACCATACGTTGGCGGTGGGGGGGGTGGTTTCGTGAAAAGTTTGGTGGGATAGATCTCTGAGAACCCGGTAGACCACCGAAAAATCGATAAACCAACGGAGTTGAATTGTTGGAACGATTTTTTGGGGTTTTTGCCGGTTTTATTCCACCATACCGTAATTCGCTGACCCCTTTAATCTAAAAGACCCCCCAAAGTTTAAAGATCTTTCAAAATGAAATTTCTTGTAAAGTTTTCATTTTTTGCGGGGTTTTATGATGCCAATGGATAGACATTGAAAAACGTCGAAAAACTGCGTTCGTAGTCTTCTATCAACACCTTTCTGGGTTTGAAAATTCTTGGACATTTAAATTCAAGCGCTGCCACCGATATAAGCAATTTGATCCTTATGCATTCAACTGCAAATAATCCTCTGCTGCTTAAACACGAATTAATAAATATTCTATCCGATACTTTCTGATTTTCAACCTTTTACATTCGAGGTCTAGAGACTAAAGCTTACTAAACACAGTCCGGACTAGGCATGCAAGATGGGAGGCGGGGGTCTAGACCACAAATGGGCGTGGGGGGGTCTGGAGGTCTGGTCCCCCCTCATCCGCGAATCTGGCGGACAACGCCCGAATCGATAGACCCCATAATCAAATTTTTGATGCTTTTTTTGGCAATTTGCACCATCAGACCCCCTCCTTAGTGAGGTAAAATGGAGGATTAAAATTGAAAATTTTCTTCAAAATTGCTGACCAGAAAATGTGTAATGTAGTTTTTACGCTGTTTAATCAGCTTATACCAGTTTCCGAGGTCAATTCGGCTAAAAAACGCTGATTTTTAACCCCCCCCACCCGCGGAGAAGCTGACCCCCAGACCGGCTATGTTGTGCACCTATGATCTGGAACAAAAAGGAGCTAGGAAGTCCAACTGCAGGGAGTGAAATATTTAAATTTTGCAAAATACATCAGAGTATGTTTCGAACTCCATTCTTAAATTATAAAAAGGGCCCTGGAAATGATTTAAGATGTACTACGCTTGAATTTGCTAACAAAAAATTAGATCTATTAAAAATCTTAGAAGAATCTTACGACGAAATTTTACCTTCAAGCCATATTCGAGGATATGCTTATTTATTCAGCCACAATTATTTTATTTTAACGCATTTTTGACTTACTGTCGCTTGAACTCGGCGCTAAACTGTTGCTCGTGCTAGGCGGTTGTAGCTTGTAATTGCTCTGCAAGATTTCGTTTAACCCCTCAAAAACAACAATGATTCATTCAATAACCAATAGGTCAAACAATAATTAATTATTGTCATAAAAATTTTCATAAGAAGTAACCGAATTTTAAAACAATGTTATTGCACCAATCGTCGTTTTCAAATGCACAAAATGTTGCTTAAAACATAATATGAGATTTTCTGAGAGCAAAATCAAAGATAAGAGTAGGTATTTATTTCTCTATTATGAGAGTAGGCACTCATTTATAGTCAGTTTCACACAAATTTGCGCATAAGTCTTGATAATTTTCTTCGAAGCCGGCAAATCACGAAAATTTATAAATCAGATTAATGCTATAATCAGAATCTGTTAGCTTACTGTCGGATATTGTTTTAAAAATTCAGGCCCGGAATTGTATAGAATGAGAATAGAGTTCATATTTTCGGATTATTAAATGTTTTCGTATATTTTATTCCGTAGTAAACTAACTCGGTGTATATTAAGACTATCTTTACAGCATATCCCGTTCACACGTGGGCTTGGGGGCCTGCTGAGAGGGTCTGAACCTTCACCTCAGAGTCCGAACGATCCCCCAATCGTAAGAGCCGCAAAATTGGATTTTCAAATTCTTTCGGTTGTGTTCGCGATTTATGATGTGGCTGGATGCGAGCCCTGCCCTAAAATTCTTAGAAACAGGGCGCATTTTTCGGGTCCTTTTTCGGTCACCTAATTTTGTTTTTCTTCGTTTCTTAATAATTCGTCCTGCGATCTCAATTTAATTTTTGTTTAATATAGCTCTCCCAGTGAGCTGGTTTTTACTGGTTGTACTTTTCACATTATACAATGTGTAAGCACGTTTTGGAATCTCCAAAAGAGTGCTTTCGAATAATTATCTATCTTGAGGCAGCCATAGTGTAAAATGCCGTAATTTCCAACGTTTCCATATTCTTTATGATTTTAAGATATTTCGGAATTTTTAAGCAAATAGTTACGAAATTTTATGCTCTTTTCAATGAGCTATGCCACATTTACTTGTTTTTGTTACTTCATTTAGAAAAGAATAAAAAACTTTAGAAATCTTCATTGCACACTGAAAATGACGTGTTGAGCTCATGTTGGCGAAAATTTAGGCGAATTTGAGGATACTGCTCAATCCAAACTAACTTCAAATGTGGGCTGTTCCATGGATCCATGGGGCACCATTGGTTGCTCTATTCCCGCTCCTGGTGCAAATGTGTCGACTTGGCCGGAAGTAGCCCCCATATTTGACCCCAATGACGTCAGCGAGCTGCCTCCAGCCAAATTGGTGGGAATCATTTTGCCCGGCATTGCTTAGACCACCCAAAGACGATGACAATTGATTGGACACTACTTGTTTTGGCAACGGCGCCTCCAACTGCGCTGCCTATACTTCCAATATCGCCTTATTGAGGAAAACTCATAAATTAAAAAAAGAAAAAACTGAAAAACCTATCAAATATGTAAAATCATAAATTCTTGATATTTAACACAACATATATATGTATGTTTAGGTAATAAAACTCAACGTCACAATTGATCATACTTGGCACAATTCGCTTGTTAGTTTAAAATGTAAAATAATTTAAGCCATAAAGTCTAACAAGGAAAGTAGTTACAGTTGAACACGTTTGACAATGAAAAAATCAATAAATGTTAAAGAAGATTTAGACGGCTTTTCTGATGAAACTATTATAGCGTCAGATCTTCATTTGCACAATAATTTGAATAACGAGCTACTTTTTGAAGTTAGCTGCTTAGTGTTTAATATGTTTTGCACAAAGTGTTCTTCAAAAGGGCTATTATGAGGCCAACTAGCATGTATTACATAAATATATGTATAAAAGTCTTACATCTGTACCTAATCACTAATAGATCGTTCTATAGGATAAACAAAATTTACTTACAAAAAAGATATGCGAATTGGCTGAAGATAGTAAAATACAGTAATAAAATATTCATTTTAAAATCGGAAACAATATTTTACCAACTAACAACCTCTCTAGGAGAATGCATGAATTTATTTAATTGAATCAAGCTCTACACCTCTTTAATTAGCAATCCGCTTAATTATACACGTGACGTCGTGCGGCTCAATCCTCTAAATTCTTCAAGTTATTCAAAAAATGAATAATTATCTAATGAATTCGTGATTGACTGACAATTAATTCGATTTCTTCATGAACGCCAATTAATGTCGTCGTTATTCATACATAATATTTATTTATAAATCGTCCATGCGTTCGAATCAGATCTAGTTTCATCCCATGAGCATTTTTAGTGACTATATCTACTACAATGTACATAAATACCGTTAATCATAAAGAGACATGCAACAATAAAGAAAATTTGAATGCACATTCAGCCGATGACGTCATAGCTCAATTAGCGCCGTTTATCAGGCAACCGAATAGAATAAAGGCCACCAGTAAAACCAACGACAATTAACTAATTTTTTTAAATAATAAATCTGTTAGAAATGGTTTGCTACTTCTGATCGTCATCAATATGGCTTAAAAAGCATTCACATAGTTAACCTATTCGTGAAACGATGAAATCAGTCACTTATATTGTACAGCAATAAATTCAATGGCGGATCCGGGATTTTCTAACAGGAGTGAAATTATACACGGGCAGCGACCGAATTCTGGCGGTTTGGACGGTGTTAAACTGGCAAAAATGCCGAAAAACGTGACAAAAATGCTATTCTGGCCTTATGGATGAATCCACAAATTTTCCCTGAATATTGTCAAAACTATTTTAACAATTCGATCCATCATGCTCAAAGCTGTTTTTGCTGTCGTCTACAGGGAGAATCGTTTCTGATTCGAAAAAAAGATAAAATTTTAATCTTAGAGATTTCTGTGAAAAACTCGCAAAATTAGTGCAACAATTGACGCAAAACGTCAAAAATATACACACACCACAAATCATTGCAAAAACTACAAAACGTTAGTTTTGTTCGAAAACTACTCTTCTGACGTGAACATAAGGTTTTAAGAGAGCCAAAAACCATTATATTTCGTGAATTGAGTGAAAAATCTGAAAAAGCACGATAAAAATAGCAAAATCGTCAGAAATACGCTTATATTTTTCATTGCGTCCAAACACTCTTTGACAACATCAGAGGGCGGCTGCCGCCAATCTCCATAAATCCGCCCTTTATCCGTACGATAGCAAGTATGTAGGTACTTACAAACTAGTTAAAACGTGCTTAACAAAATGACATTACAAATTATTTTATTAGATGGCCCAAAACTTAAAAGAACCAAAAAACACGAAATTATTGGCTGATGGCGCCCGGACGTTTTGGTAAGGCCAACGTCATCGCCGCGGCCTCGGACGCGTTGCGCTTGCCGCCACTCTGGACGGCCATCGACGTCGCCGCCGTCCTCGTCGACGCCGCTGCGGCGTTGACGATGGGCTGCTGGGGACGAACGGCTGCTGCGGCGGCCCTCGGGTATGCTTTTACGGCGGTTTCGGCTGTTGTTTCTTCGCAGTATCTCCTCCTCTGTTTTTTGGGCGCTTTGAGTCGTCTCATTTTTCTTGCCCGTAACCACTAAATATTTTTTCCGAAAGTAAATTAAAAATTGTTAAAAAGTTTTAAAAGGTTTTTCTTTACAAACTCTCATAAATATTTTTTACTTTCTTTCAACAACTAGTTTTGCGCAGTTTCCGCAACAAACATACTTACGCAGTTATGAATATCAAAGAAATTTCAATTCCCTTAAAACCAATTCGCTACCACTGACGATTTGCTGCTCTGAAAAAAACAAGCTTCAGCTCTAGTATTTTAGTTATCGATTGCAGTTACGATATATTGAATTTCGAAACCAATCCGAATTTACCTAGAAGTCGTGCGGTGGACACACTAAATATTAGCAGGACGGACGCTTTCACTACCAAACGAAAAGAGTTTTTCAACCCGGCCACGATCCTTTAATACGTCTCAGCAGATTTTTTGACATCCAAGAAAATCGTAAAAAAGGTGCTGTTTCAAACGGTTTTAATCGCATTTTTCAGCTCAAAAGCGTCAAATTTGCGCCATATGCTCAATTTCCAGCTATTGATCACTCTAATCATATTTTTTTGATATTATGCAAAATTTATATTCAAGAAAGTGGACATCGCCACTTTTGCGTAAAAGTGGTGTTTTTAATGTCATATTCATCGTTTATAAGTCAAAAAAGGCACTTTCATATATTTTTCGCTAATAGCCCCAAACCCCATACTGTGCAAATGTTACAGTGCATACAAACAGTGCCCTTATTTTTATAGATTCCACGTACATTATCTACTGACATAAACAAAATGAGAGTTACGCCAAAAAGAATTTCCCCGGTTTAAGACGCTTTGAGTTTTTGCTTTAATTCTTCTTTTATTTTAATTCACGGTGTTTGGAGTTTTATGCCTGTCTGTTGTTTCTTACCGAATGATCAAGGTTTTGTGCTCTAAGGTCCGTTAAGAGCACACCTGGGTGTGGGGGCGGAGGTTTGGGGGTATGCACCCCCCGAGAAACCAAAATACTACCCCAGAAATTAGAATACCCCTTTCAGAATTCAATTTTTGAAATTTTTTCCTTTTTTTCGCAATTTTTTTGATGTTAATGGATAGTGCTCGATGAGAAACGACGAAAAATTGTGTTTTTTCGCCATACACCACCATTTTTAAGGCCATTTTTCTACCTTCAAAAAAACCTTGCTCCCTACCCCCAGAATTTTCTTGCTGCCAACGCATGGTTGAGAGTCATAAATGCTTAAAATTTTACTAATTTCAAAATTTTATCGAATTTTAAATTCTGCGTTAAAGTTTACGATAACCTCTAGCTAATGTTTTGCTATTGATGCGAGTATTTCGCCTACTTTTGGTCGTCCGTGGAGGAGCAGGTCGGTTGTAATTATCCTGCAGCAATTCATTCAATCCCTAGTAAAAACAAAGCAGAGACGAATTAGGAGGCAACGGACGGACAATGGAGTGATTGGTTAGACTCACGCAGACTCTCAATATCCAAAGACCCACATAATTCGGTGAAGTACTCCTGAATTACATTTTTAAATTTAATCCTTTTTTACGCTATTGGATGCCACTAAATTGAGCTTGATAAAAAATCGTCATAAAATGGTGTTTCAAGCCCCTAACATTAATTTCTCGGCATTTTCACAGTGTCTAGAACTTTTTGGATTCTGGCTCGATTTTTATGCACCACCGATGTATAGTAAGATCATTTCCTAAGACATATAAATTAATACTGAACACTTATTTACTTCAAATTATCCGGTATAATTAGCATAACCTTGAAAATCATCGCAAAGATTACTTAGCCACAAAATTAAATACGAAAACTATAATGCGTTGCTATAATTGTAGTGTCCATGAAATAATTTAGTCAATCAATTTAAATATAGTTCAAAGAATCAGTTTGTTAATTAATGTATTTATTAAGAAAAAATAATAGCTAACGAATGTATTTCATATAGGTACTGGAAACGACGGTTGATCGGTCATAGCGTGTGCATTCATTGCAGTTCCAAATTCTGGTCCACGAGCCAGTTCACTGGATCTTGGTAATACCCAATTGGATGCAGATTGGACACCAGCGACACCTCGTTCAATGATACTACCGTCACCTACTTAAAAGTAGCGTTGTATTTGAGATTTTAGTAAAACCATTTGCAGCCTTGATGCTGGTAAAGAAGGAAGTAGCTTGAGGAACCTTGAGAGCAGAAGGATAAATTTTCTGAAGACAGAAAAAGTCCAAAACCAGACAAAGAGCATATTTTTCTGACAAAGAGCTTGAAATCAGCCAAAAAGAGTGACTTATGTGAGTTCCTTTAGACTCTGCCTTACAGTCTATGCCAATTTTTCAGGACATTTTTGCTCGGAATATTTCCTGGCCGCCCTCCTCCATTAGACTGGTCGTGCTGCGCTACTAACCTATCGACCATACGCTTTCTCAAAGTTTTTCAAAAGTTATTTATCCTTTTATGTTCTAAGACGCATCGGAAAAATCAAAAAATTGTATTTAAAATAATATTTTTAACTCAGGCTTGTAGCTAGCAGGACCGATAGGTGCACTTAAAAATAGGACTGGCCTCCAGAACTCGCAAGCGATGATTTTTACACCTCTAGTACAGCATGGGAATCCTATAGGTCAGCCAAAGTTTCCTGAATAGCCTTTTCGGGCTTCTAGCATTTTTAAATCACCGATCTTTCATTCTCAATAGGAAAAACAACGAAGACCTGTGGCAAGACTTGCATGTCGCCCGGTGAGAGTGCGCACGGTGATATACACACGTGGGCGTGGAAAGGCAGGGGAGTTGAGAGGGGGCCTTAGAACCCCTAGAATTCTGTGGGTTACCAAAAAACACTAGGCCTCAAAATTATATTTTGGTATATTTTTGGGATTTTGCCGGATTTACGCAACACCCAGACCCCGGAATTCGGCTGCTGCCCTTTGTATACGACTCAATAAGCAATTATTCTGGAGGTCAAACGCACGATAAATGATTATCCCGAAAATGCTTGGTACGAATATGATCCTGACCGTTGGAGCACAGCATGGCCCACCTCAGAGGGGATCAGCCGGTCTCAGGGTCATTAGTGAGCTTTTTTGGCCAAAATGGCCTCAAAAACCA